>JNEY01000018.1:247844-323121 GCA_020875895.1 Aphelenchus avenae
CTAGCTCCGCCAAGTGCCATGAATTACGTGGCTAAGAAAGACCCCGTCGCAGCCTTAAGCAAGTAGCTATTGCTGTCTTCAACTCATCTATTCATTTAGATCGTGCTAAGCTACAAGCTACCAAGAAGCCAGCCAAACCAGTCGAAAGGCGGCCGCAGACGCCTAAGGAAGCGGACGCCCTTACGAAAATTATGAAAGCGCAAGGAAGGTCCAGCGATCTGAGACGCGTTACCACCGACTTCTCGACCGACACGTTCGTCGTACGTCGTGGCGACGTCGTAGCGATAAACAGGGATCTGAACGACTACTGGTGAGTCAGCGTCATCAAGCAAGATTGTCGTAGGTCCTATACACTTAGTTTAGCGTTTGCGAGAACGGTGTCTCCGTCGGCAGCGTGCCACCGCAATTCCTCGTACCGCTCGACGTCGACTTTCATTCCCTACCGCCATCGCCGGTGAAAACACCTTCGAGTGGCCCTCCGCTAACTAGCACAATTGCTGCACAACCTTCTGCGGTCGCCCGAACTGTGCATCAAGAAGTGAGACGAGAACAAAGTCTGAACTTAATCGGTATGATCCGGAGCAACGAATGAACTCAACAGATCTTTCAGATTTCGGCGACGCTTTGTTGGACCTCAGGGACGATGCTCCTAGTGCGATACAACCGACACCTGCGACCGTTCCGCCTTCGATGACGCTAATCGACTATTCGGAAGAGCCTCCCCCAGCGCGACGTACTGCATGGGAGATTTTTGATTCCACGTCCCCTCCAGCGTCAGCGAAGGTGTCTTACCCAGAGATCAGTCAACAATCTTCGGGTGTACCCATACCGCTTGCGGAGGCTAAGAAGGATGATGACCCATTCGCCGAGTTGTTCCGATCTGCCATAAACATGACGCTCTCGAAGGTGCAAGATCGTCGTTCTCCGACTCCTACACCTGTTGTTCCCGACAGGCCAGCCACAAGGGCGACTCCGGCGACCATCGATCTTCCCCTGCTACCACCTCGACAACCGCCGCCACTTTTACCAGTTCAGCATGCTCAAGAACTGACGGACGCCGTACAATCGCAAGAGCTACCGGCGTCCCTCCCAGTAGTACCGCGGCAGGCCCCAGTCACTAGTATCTACAGCGTTCCACCACCGACTTCTAACAATGACGTGTACGATTTTCCACCTGCGCCTGAAACTCATCAAGGTAATTTGCTGGAACAACCTGCGCGAAACGTCCCGATTCGCAGCGCACCTCCTCCGCCAGGCGCTCTTCGAATTGCTCCGGTAAGTATTAATATAAGTCAACGCTGTACCGAACGCTTTATAGGCAAATCCGGACGAGTATGTTTGCGAGTACGACTTCTCGCCCGATGCAGAGGACTCGAATCAGCTGGCCATCCGCGAGACAGACGTGGTGAGCGTGAAGCAGAAGTGGGACGATAGTAAAAACCCAGAATGGTGGCTGGTGGAGAATCAGCAGGGCAAGATTGGCTACGTCCCAGCAAGCTTTCTGAAGCCCCAGAATGCAAATGGCACTAGTCACTAACTTTACTTTCGTTCTTCTATTTCTGCATCTTCATTTTCGTTACGCAGGTCTGTTCATAATTCGCATGACCACTACTTGTATAGTGTCTTTTCTGCGGCATAATCTTTCTCGTCAGTACAATCTCATCCAAAGACTGAGCTCAGCCCGTTTTGCATAATGTTGTAACTGCCGTGCAGGTTCTAGAAACGTTGAAATAAAGTAGAACCATTAGCACAACTTGTCTTCATGCATATCCCATAAATACAACTTTAGGTTACACCGGTGTCAAAGTAGCAAGGCACCTCATTCAGTCAAAGAAATATCATATATGTTCACCCTACATTGACCAGGGTCTGCTGTACGGCTCCTTGTATAAGCCGCTCTGCGTACTTTTCGTCTAGCTTGAAGTACGTCTGGACCTTCAAGTAGCGGTCATGGATCGACAGTCTAAAACGGTGGTACGATAGCTCTTTGGTAGGCGTAGTATACCTAGGACTACGCAGCACGACGCCTCGCATCGAAGGCATTATCAGACCCATCTGCAGTATCTCCGTCAGCAGCTTTTCCAAGAACTCGGCTCCAAAAAGACCCAAGTCCCCGAATACGGACTGGTCGACGTCCCGCAGCCGCGTGTCGAGTAGCTTGAAGTCAAGGTGCTCCACGGAAGCGTTACCCACGATTCTTGCGTGATCGATCCATAGGTTTACGTTTGCCGTCAGCGTAGTTTCGGATTGAATAACCTGAAATGACATTGCTACATCCGAAACAGGACCTCCGCCAGATGACCTAAGCCAACGTCCCTTCCCTGCGTACCTGAACTTTGACTTGACTCGAGTTCGCAGCCCTGACGAACATGTTCATGCAACCGTGAAGTCGAAAACGCGCCTTGTTTTCCACGAAGACGAGAATAGGTGACTGAAATCGTTTAGCTCTAGAAGGCATAATCCTACCGTTGTTCCTCCGTACCTTCTTAGCAGAAAAGCGGATTTCCACTTCACGGTTCGGGTAGTCCTCTCCCAGCGCCCCAAGGAATTCGCCTATGCAGAACCCGGATGGGCAAGACGTTTGTAGCACGTCGCGCAACTGTGGCGACGATTCCGGCCCCACCGAGACATCCATGTACTTTTGCTTGCACGCATGATAAAGCATCGAATTGACCATGTAGTCGGTTGCGAAGAACTCCACCATATGTACGCCTGAATAAAAAGGTTATTTTGGACTTGCTAGGCATTTGAATGCCGTGCTCCTCTAGCAGGCCTCAGGGCGCCACAATGCTTAGTTCATAAGCAACATACCATGCGGTGGCGGGATGTTAACGTTTGGAGGATAAAATGGTGTTCCGCCAAGACCACGCCTAAACGAACGTCTCAGAGCGGTTTCCCCGAGCACTTCTCACCAGGAAATCTCGCCACGCGATTTCATAAGAATCGTCCCCTGGCTGACATAGGGGTTGTTGAGAAGAGCAAAGTCAAGCACGAGATTTCTCTCTCGAAGCTGATTGACGAAGTTCAGAAGTGTTAAGTTCTTAGCGCCTCTTGAGCCCGCATGCTTTGGTTCCGCAATGCCGAACGTTTGCCCGATAATATCCAAGTTGTTTTCGTTGATGCGAATCTAGAAGGAAAATGAAGACACAACACGAGGCGTGCATACCTTCAGTGGCATGGTCTGCAGAATGCTATTCATGTCCCGGTTAATGATATTTTCGATCATTTGGCACATTCGTTGCTCCACCATGGGCTTGAAGTGTCCGATCAAGAAGGCTAAATCCCGAGACGTCGAAACAAGAAATGGAAGAAACGAACCTTTGAAAGAGTTAATGAAAAAGTCGGTCAGCACTCCGGTGTTTCTCACGTTCAGATCCACATATCCGATTTGAGAGTTACAAAACGCCGAACTCACTTGAGGTGCACCCGTTGCGCTTCTTCACTAATGAATCGTAATGAATCGAGTTGAAATCGCTAACCAGTTTCTGACCGGAATCGTAATGGCTCACCTGAGCATTCTCACCGAAATCGTGAGCGCTATGTGCCCCAGGAGCGTTTCGAACTCGCCTCGTATTGGCACCGAGGGTAATAGCAGCGCTCCATTAAGGCGAGCTTCGAAATTTCCAGATGCTCTGACATACGACACATAATGGTAGGGATCAGGGACCTGCAGCTTACCTCAAGTGCATTTTCGACATGGTCCAAGTGAAAGAATCCTGCCCGCCTAGCTCCAAACTATATTCGACTGGCGCTAAAGTACGAGGGTTTGGTGAAAGTAAACTTACGTACCGAAGTAAAATAGCAAACTTACGCCAGTATTTTGAGACGTAGGCGTTCAGAATAGACACCTTAAAGTCATGCTACATAAGCGACTGCGTTGACGCATTACCTGCCCGGCGTCAACGGTTTCCGTGATCGTAGGAAGACTTATCTTCAAGACTTCGTCGTTGACCACTTTCATACCAATTTCGCGCAGGTAGGCAAGGCCAGTTGGCATAAGACGCAAGAAGATACCCGGATTTGCTGCATTCGTGTTTTGCTAAACCTTTGAGATTCGAGCACGAGCGAAAAAAAGACAACTCATACGCCTACATTTGCGCATGCAGTGATTAAAAGACTTACGAAGAGTAATGGTGATACGGCTGGTTCGCTACCATTTTGCGGTAACAGCGGCACGGCGCCTATTTCAACTTCCGCAAGACATAAAGATCGCCATAGGGAGACGAGGAGCACTACCAACGGTGCCCTCATGTCCCAGTTTGAGTCTGTCGACAGGTTCTTAACCGCAACAACAGCTTTCCATGAACATAGAGGCGTAACGCAACCGAGGAAGGAAGAGATTTTTTAAACACAGATGGAGATATGCGCCACAAAGGCGGACGACCGCGCGAAGCTCTGTGGAATGAACTGCGAAAGAACACCGGATGATCCGTTGGGCGAGTCCGAAGACATACGGAAGACGGCGTCGTCGTTGGGGATCAATCCGCGGAAGGTGCAAATCGATCGGATCACGATGACCGTGAAACGGACGCGGCTACTATGCGTGTGCACAAAAAGTCGGCTTAAGCAGCTTCCATCCTGAGGTTGCAAACTGGATCTGCAGCACGGTGCGCGGTTAAGGTTGCGCTTCTTCCTCCGCGCCAGCGGTCGCACGTGAAACTCAGCCGTTCGCAGCCATGACGAGACCCTTCAATGTAAAACTGACCGTACGGCTCAGCTAGGAATGCATAGTCGATGGGCTTCCTTGTAGTTGAGAAGTCAGTTTTTGTCAATCGAGAATTACAAATGCAAGTGGGGCCGAATGGAGACTGTCGCCGATTAAAAAAAAAAGTCTAGAGCCTATTGCGTCAGCATATCTGCGCATACAGGCCTGGGCATGTTCTCGATGACCTTCGCAAATGCTGAGTTAGATTACTGCGTACTGTCTACGACCGGTCATGTCCGACACGCGATAACGAGAGTTGACCGCAAACTTGCGATTGTGCACTTTTTCCGCTCTCGATAAACGGTTTCCATCCGAACTGATCAATAGTTCCTCCGGCGATTATTTACGTGCGTCATGGAGTACTTTCGCTTTCGGAGATTATCATAAAATGTGACGGCCAGGCAATTTACCAATAACGCTACTGGTTACTTTTTCTACCGCTGTGTACGATGAGGCGCTTTCGACGGCTCGGTAGTTTGCACGGTAAGAGTGGCACAATTTTAGGCGTTAGCAATGTAACGGAGAAAGGGTAAGCATCATTGCAGGCAGCGGCGGTCCACGACTATGGAGGAGAATGTGCCGATTCTGTCGAACAAATCTGCTGCTATCCATGACCATCCTAGCGGTGGTTCTAGGCCTCATTCTTGGCTTTCTTCTGCGCAGTTTGGAGCTCTCGCCGGTCACTGTGCGCTTAATCAACTTTCCTGGGGAAATTTTCATGCAGGTGCTAAAGCTAATGATCCTTCCGTTGATCTTTTCGTCCCTAATCGCAGGTATGTAGGGGTAGAGGTAGACTCAGCCAATTAGGTAAGTATTTAGCACTTGCGCAGATGGATGCTCGGGAATCGAGTCAAATGGGCTTGCTCACTGTCGGGTATTATACGTTGACAACGGTGCTTTCAACAATTGTAAGCATTGTATCAACGTAGTACTGACTTCCTAGTGGGCACGCAATCAGTGCAAGGTTACAGACGGGCATTATTCTCGTTACCGCCATTCACCCCGGTGATCCAACGATAAAGGCCGACTTGCGGTACAACAAGGACCATACCCCTGTTTCTCCGCTGGACACTTTCTTGGATGTTGTAAGGTACGCGAATTACCTTGCTTGGTAAGTCAGATTTTGCTATGGCCGTTGTCATTTAGGAACATGTTTCCTGAGAACGTCGTGCAAGCAACCTTCCAACGTGTGCAAACGTTCCACGTCTTCCGGAGGCCGAAGTCGAGAATCACAGTGGAGTCAGTGCTGCACAATGCAAGCACGACGACGGTAAAAAAGCAAATTCAAAACGTCGATGGAATGAATATACTTGGTTGGAAGAGCTCGGTTTGGACCGTTTAAGGTGTTCCTCTTAGGAATCATTGTGTTCTGTACGGGTTTTGGAATCGTCATCAGTCAGCTGGGTGATCGCGCCCGGATCATCGTCGATTTCTTTGTCATTCTCGAGGCCGTGATCATGAAACTCGTCGAGACTCTTATGTGGTAGGCCTAAGGAGGCACTTATACAGGACTTGCACTGAAGGAATTCACAAGGTCATTTCAGGCTTGCTCCGCTGGGCATAGTGTGCCTCATTGCCGGTAATCTTCTGGAGCTGGAAGATCTCAGCGAGACAGCCGAGGTCCTGTTTTCGTACGTTATCACAGTACTCAGCGCCTTCACGATTCATACCATCTTCACCATGCCTGCGCTGTACTTTTTCCTGACCCGAAAGAATCCCATGACCGTCGTGCGAGGCATGGTTCAGGCGCTAGTTACCGGCCTTCGGAACCGCATCCGGGTGGGGCATTTTCGTCGGCTTGTTGAAGGGATTCTGCCTTTAGCGGCGCCGCCCTTCCCGTGTCGATGCAGTGCATGGAAGACAATTTGCACGTGGATCGGCGCATAACGCGATTCGTTCTGCCTCTTGGTTCGACTGTTAATATGGTATCGGGGAGGCAGAGCTACTGAGATCGAGCGGCTTATTTTAGGATGGGAATGCGCTCTACGAAGCAGTAGCCGTCATCTTCATCGCGCAACTAAATGACGTAACGCTCACCATCCCCGAAGTCATCACAGTCAGGTAAGGAGGTCCACAACGATGCATGTCCATCCAGTTTGCGAAGCTAACATATCCAACTTTGACTATTTAGCTTTATTGCGACAATAGCGTCACTTGGACTGAACTCGGTGCCGGCAGGACTTGTAAGTATCCTGGTGATTCTGAGCACCGTTGGTCTGCCGACGAGCGACGTGTCGCTGATCATCACAGTCGACTGGTTATTGTACGTTGTACGGTATCCACCTGCTCGTGCTTTACACAGGGGTAGAACCATTTTCGGAGTTCAGGGACAGGGTTAGAACGTCGATCAACGTTCTCGGGGATGCTTTCGCGGCGTGTATTGTCTCTCATTACCTGAAAGGAAGGCTAGACGAATCGGACAAACACAACGAGTTTCATGCCGAGATCCGTGAGGAAATAGGTAAGCGCCGCATACTGCTTAATTTTAACGGCTCCTCAGAGCTTCTGAAGTCGGCAGCGTCAAGCCGTAGGCCGTCGATAAGCCAGAGTGTTGCGTTGTTCGACTATCCCGAGGAATCGTCTCCGCTGCCCACTATCGACGGTCGAGGACGATGCCACTCGCTCGACAACGTGCTGACTTGGAGGGACGAAGCAGTACTCGAGGATATACGCTCCAAGATACAACTCAACCCTGTCAAACACATTTAGGCAAAGTTTGTAAAGTTGCTTAAACTTGTCCGGCAAATAAATTGCATGGGGGGTGCGTAGAGCTAACAATTACTTTGCCAGATTTCCTTACACATGTTTTTGTATACCTAGAAACTTATCTGGAATCCCCTTGCTAATAGGTCGCATGCGTCTCTTGATGACCAAATGGTATTGGCCACAATTGCTGCAGGGCAATGCCTGCTGTTAACCGTAACTATTTTACTTGGAGTTAATGCGCACCTGCATTATCTCCAGGACTGCATAGCCGGCGAAATTGCTCCTCTCTGGCCAAGTGCCTCCAACACTATCGGGAATTCATGTGAAGTTCAGGCCAGCGACTGGCCTGATTTTACTAGCACTCGAATGTCGTTATATTAAACTCTATAACCAAAAATGCGCCGAGCAGGTCGACGTCGCTGTCTTCACTTGTGCCATCAAGGCAGTCATCATCGCAGTAAGTTTTCGAGATCCAGTAGTAGACGATCTGGATTTTCTTTCAGTGCAGCTCTTGGGCTGGTAGGTCCTGCAGTTAAGCTGCTTCTGCAACACTACGCGATCTTGGAGAATGCTGAGCGAATACCGTCCAGTGGGCCCAAGAAGAATCTTCTAAAGAGGTCAGTATAATCATGCAAGCGAATGTTGAGGAATCTTTACGCGGTTTCTTTTAGCGATGTCATGGCCTACATTTCCAAGGAAAAGCTGTCTCCGAAGCCGGCAAAGCTTACACCGCCAGTGCAACCTGCATCAGCGGCACAGTCCAGGCCTTCAGCGGCCACAACAGCAGGCGCATTCCATGACATACCTCTGTCAAACATGCGCTCGACAATAGCGAAGCGGCTGTCAGCATCCAAAAACTCCATACCGCATTCGTACTTATCCGCTGCTATTTCCGCTGACAATGTACTGAAGTTGCGTAAGACGCTCGCAAAGGACGGCGTCAAGGTTTCGGTGAACGACTTCATCATCAAAGCCGTAGGCATGGCGCTCAGGGTTAGTACTACCCTTACAGAACTGATTTCAAACTAATTTTAGGTTTCACGTATTGGACTTCGTAACTAGGTACGCATTTTAGGCAGTGCCGACAGTGAACGTGCAGTACAAGAACGACACTATCTACCCGGTGCAATCGGTCGACGTGTCCGTTGCGGTAGCCACTCCGAACGGGCTGATCACGCCGATACTATTCGGTGCGGACAACTTAGGCGTCTCCAAGATTTCGGAGACGCTTCGAGAGTTGGCGGATCGGGCCAGGCAGAACAAGCTGAAGCTGAACGAGTTCCAAGGCGGATCCTTTACGTAAGCGTTTGCGTGAACGAGGTATCAACACAGATGCACCTCATAGGATTTCCAATCTCGGCATGTTCGGCGTTTCGAACTTCACAGCCATCATAAATCCTCCTCAAACCGCGATCCTTGCTGTCGGCGGTGTGCGAACGGAGCTTAGCGAAGAACTCAAAGCTGAGTCGAGGTATGTGTGCCTGGACCAGTACACCTCTTCTACCGGCTGCATCTCTCACAACTCGTTTAGGTTCACTGTGACGCTGTGCTACGACGGTAGAGCAATCGGTGCGTCCGACGCGCAGCGGTTCCTTGCTAACCTGCAAAGCCTACTGTCAACTCCGGAGACGATGGTATCCGGTGCTATAGAAGATTCCTTCGATCTGTCTGCTTTGTTGTAGACTGCCGATATTGCCAGTAGGCTGTAGTAAACTTAGACGATGGGCCCTTTTCGCTTTTCGTACTAGTAAACAGAAATGGCAATGGAGAAAGGTGAACAGGGGATTTTGTGTCGCAACGAAGGGTTCAACGAGCGATGGATCGGACGTGTAATTTGCATGACGCACATCAGCTTAGATCCAAGTTATCAAAGGAAAGGGAAGCAGCGCTATAGATCATGAACCTCCTAGCGACTCGAACTACTACAAAATCAAGCCACATTTAAAGAATAAAGCAGGTACTTGTTTGGTTCTTTTACCGGTAGTAACTACCTAAAGTGATCGGGCCTTGTAAGTTTTTTTGGTGGCATTAGCTAGTCATCTTTTGCATTGATCCTACATCGCCCACAAATGCTTATAGCCTCACTTGCTGCGATGATGAGTGTACCAATGTTTTGCGTAGCTCTTGGGTCTCTTGATCTTTCCATGCTGTAAAATAGAGCGCGGTCTTCACGGTATAAGATACCTGCGCAGACTGGCAGCAGATGGGCAAGCTAGCAGCAATGTTAGGGTCAGTAGGATTTTGTGAGGATATACTTTTGTTCTTTCCATTTTTCGTAGTGTTTCATTTTGCTCATGGGTGTCGTCGCAGACAGAGTCTTGAAATTCTGCGCGACTGCGCGGGGCTCTCGTATGGGAAAACATCACTTTCGAGAATGATGCTATTGATCGGTGATCCTTAAGTTATTATCAGCGTGTGCCCACTAATATTGTTGCAGACGCTTCGAACCAGGGCGGACCGTCACTGTGTTTGGGCTGTGCGAAGAAGCTACGATACAGTCGCATGTTGCTGCGAAAAGTGCTAGTGTGCTTGTCAGTCCGTCAATCTCTACGATATGATGCGCTGGTCATCGGCTTCCCCCGTAATGCCTTTCCAAACCAATGGTTGCTTCTGCATCTCCAATCTAGCCGGGTGCCCAAACGCTTAAGTGCCCGATGTCTTTTTTACTTTTTTTACGGAGAATTTTTCTTTTGTGCCAAAAAGGTTGTTGGCGTTTGAAGAATGGTTCTAAGCTCTTCAATTGGTACATCGCACAATGGGCATGGAATTGTATGGACGTTGGCTATTTTTTTAAAGAATCCAGACCCAGCAAATCCTCAGTCTTGGCAATGAGCATAGAGTTCCTTCGCGTCGTTGTTGACAAGTGTGGCAAACGCCATCCGACGGATGAGGGCGCTTGCGCTATTGGCTAACACTTTGCGCAGCTCTGCAGGCACCCCTGAGAACCTTGTTATGTTTTATAAGCAGCTGCTATTTCCGCGCTAACTAATATTGCTGGCTGGGACCAAAGTCCATTAATCCGCCCGTTTGCACGCTTTTGCAGGAGATGTTGTCAGTTCCTCTGTTACTGAAGTTAGAAGGGGTTAAGGTGTGCTGTGTCCCGCATGCATTCTATAAACACTGTAAGATAGCCCTATAACGTGTACGCTCAGAACGTTTTCACAAACGTGTCCACAGGGCAAACATCGGAGCCCTCCGCCATGCGTTCACAAGGGCCAGTCCACGACGCTTAAAGCACCGACGCTGGCCGTTTGGACATTGAGCATTGCTGCTCAATGCTTTTTGCCCGCCCTCTCGCCACGTGCTTTTCACTGACCAAAGTTCAGGCTGCTTATAGCCGCCCGCGTGCTTTCGGAGAAGTGGCCGACGGAAGTGGCAAAAATTTCAGCATACTACGGCTTGTTTCATCTGGTGCATTTTCCACTTTGGATACGTCCTAATCTACAAGCGGTGGTAAATACCTAGGCTCATACTTGCCTGTAGTGACCGTAGGATGGGTCCAGCAGTTTTTCACGAGTGAAATTCGAGTAGAAAGTCGGCGACGATTTCCGTGGCGGCACGAACCTGCGCGATGATTGAGTTGATGGTTGATCATTGTTGTCGACCGGACCGAGATTCGTACGCACAATTTCCATCCATTCACGGGATCATGTTTTCCCGCAACAGTTTTTCTGTGACGTTAGGAACGCACGCGACTACGAATACCCAGTAAACAGCTGCCACCCTAATTCCCCCACATTTGCACTTGCACTACGATATAGCGCGGTTTTTTAGCTGCCGACGACTTCTTGCTAATGCCGCACTTAGACCCACACGACGTTGCACTCTTAGGCATTTGCTGTGTTTGACTCAGCTCCGCTTATGCTTTAAGAACCAGCTTATTGCAGCCACTCTCTAAGTCTTCGTTGAGTCAAAATAATATGTTATCCCGAGTGCGTGCTTCCGTAACATGTACTTCCGTAGCAGGTCTTGGGTGCCTGTTATATCATACGCCTCAACCTACTCACGCTCTCACGGCTACTTTTCGTGTCCATCATAGCCTGTGGGCAGATATTTAATGCACATTCCGTTGTATATTTTGTAGGGCTAATAAAATGGCTTTAGAGGGTTCAACTAAGGGTCGAGGGAAACTGGCTAGGACGACGTCGGTTTGCGCTGAACTGGGTTCCGGCCAGAGCCAGGCATGTCGGCTCTGGTCGTGGTCCAGCTTCCGGTTTCGGATCGCCGTGGCGCTTGCGCTCGCGTTGGCCATCGAGGGCCTTATGCGCAGCAACATAAACATGGTTTGTTTCTCCAGTAGCTTGTAACGGGAACAACTTGATAGGCGATGGTGTGCATGGTCAATCGCACCGCATTGGCGATAATCGCTAATAGCGAAACCGGCATGAACGACTCCGACCTTCTCACTCCACCGATAACCTCACCTTTCGTCGAAAGTGCCAATAACACAGAAGGATTCGTGCTCGACATGCAGTCGTTCAACGACACCCCAACAACTTTTGATGGAGAGTGTGGATCGAGCAAGTCAGCGAAAAAGCGCGTAGACGACGCATACGTAAGTCCAAAACTTGCGGCACCGTAAAAAGAGCATGCTTTCAGGAAGGCGACCTAGTTATATCAAAGTCCGACCAAGCGTTGATATTTACGTCCTTCTACGCGGGAGGCCTGGCCATTGTCATGCCGGGCAGTTACTTGTGCGATTGGTTCGGCGCAAGAAGCCTGGTGTTGGTCGGGGCGATGATCAACGTAATAGGTAGTTTTTACTTATTAGTTGCTTACATGAAGGTACCACTTGGCTGCAACCGTGTTTTAACTCCAGGGACGTTTGCAACACCAGTCGTCGCTAGAACGATGGGCTCGATGGCATTAGCGGCCCTCAGATTCGTGATGGGATGTGGCCAGGTATGGAGCTGCTGTCTGTCATGAATGGCCTACCTATGGGTTTTAAGGGAATTCTCGTGCCATGCATGAACGTTCTTATAACGCACTGGTTTCCGCTATCCGAGAAGAGCACCGCAATTGCAATAGCTACAACGGGCAATCAGGTAAGACCGCGTAGCCAAGCATTGCCTCATGTCCGCTTTAGGTATCGGTGATAGCAGCCATGTTTTTGACCGCAGAGCTTTGTCAGCTCTCATGGCTAGGCGGGTGGCCATCGGCCTTCTATACCTACGGTACGTATTCGCGTTGTAGTGTCGCTTGTCAGGTTACAAAAGTATGGCTATCAGGGCTCATTGGTTACGCTTAGTCACTCTCTAGCTCTTTTTTTAACGTGACCTCATCCACTAAGAAAAACGAGACTCGTGTCGCTTCAGGTGTCGTGGGAGTCATCCTATGTGTCACTTGGTTTGTATGCGTCTACGACACTCCAGCGAAAGCGAAACGGATTTCCGAGGAAGAAGTGCGCTTCATACACGGAGGCGAGGCGCCTCCTAGTAGTAGGAAATTAGTAAGTTGCGCTCCGTCTTTTTTCCTGTGAAGAAACTTTATTCAAGTGCGTTTAGCAAAATGTCCCGTGGAGTCGAATGATGCGCTCCTTGCCCGTCTGGTCGCTCAGCCTTTGTGCGTTCAGTCAGAACTTTATGAATGTAGGCACAGTGGTCTACCTCCCTTCCTACTACAACAGCGTTCTGCGCATGGATCTCACATCAGTAAGTCGTCTGGCACTCATGTAATCCAAGCGATCGCCATTTGCAGAATGGGGTTATGTCGGCACTGCCTTTTGTTGTACAACTTGTTACAAAAATACTCTTCGCTTGGATGGCAGACACCCTCAAAGCTCGCCAATTGATGTCACATACGAACGTAACGAAGATGTTCAACCTCATAGGTAGGCCAGTGCACATTCCACCCACTACGAGCTAGTATGACGCAAAGTTAGCCATTTAGCGAGCCTTGGATCGGGCGTTTGCTTCATCCTGATCACCTACTGCGACTGCAGGCACACCGAATGGGCAATATTCCTCGCTGTAGCAGCCGTCGGACTCAGCTCTGGCTTCATACCCGGTTATAATACGAGGTAACTCTGCTTTGATCTCTTCCCTACATTGGCAGTTTCAGTGTCGTATGTATTGCGCCACGCTATACAGCTTCCGTGGCGTCGTTCAGTAGACTACTGGGTCAAATAGCGTCAGTCGCTTCTCCCTACATGATCGGTATCATTGTGAAGAAGGTAGACCCGTGCGACGATATCTCCAATTCAGCAGATTTAGGGAACTCGTGAGGAGTGGCAAGTGGCGTTCTACGTCATGGCGTTTGTCTTAATCTCCACAGGACTGCTCTTCCAAGTCGGTGGATCAGGTTGGGCGCTGCAAGCATTCCCAGCCTGACAATGTGGGTTTACATTTAGCGTCAGTTCAAGAATGGGCCAGAGTCAATGCAGACGTCGTGACCTCTGCTGCGTCGACGTCACTCGCCAAAGATGACGACCGATCCAAGTTCTTACCACCCAGCTGAAACCCGCTTGAAGGAATTCTTCTTACTACAGCTAGACCGGCTTCATTTTACCGCCTAAGAGACTTACCGGTACACTTCCATGGTATCTCATTCCCTGTGATAAGTCTTCAACGGTGCATTCTCCAGATGTTGTACATAGACGATGAAATAAAAAAACTAGTACAGTATGTGTCGCTATCTTTCCTCCCGGCCTAAGGATGACTGGTTCCAAGAAAATATTTCATTCCATTGCATAGAGTCAGGTTGCCCCTTGTGCTTATCGCCACTGCCAAACCATAGAACTAGCGATGGCAGGAGCCCTGCAAAATGAATCAATCTACCAGAGAGCGGTTTAATCTTAGTTGAACACTTTAACAAATGAACTAACAAGAGAAGAACGTATTGGAATGCTCATTAACTGGTTAACAAAGGTCACACATTGGAACAAATAACTGATGGTTGAGTATAGCGAGTACAGCAAGAGGGAAAAGTGAGAACGCCTGAGGTTTCTAAAGCATCGGACCAGAATGCACAACAGCACATGGTTTTTTTCGTATACTGAGTTGACATCACTGACGTAGAAAAGAGACAGTGCAAAGCTAGTGAACAGAAGAGTGGGCGGTAATCGGCACGAATGAGCGAGCGTTGTAGTTGCCGCCGCTACAGCTCTCCGGTTTATCGTGAACGTCGTAGTGTGCCCGAAGGTTCACTGCCTGAGCGAAGCTGCGAGCGCACACCGGGCATACGTACGGGCGGTCTCCCGAGTGGATCCTCATGTGAGTGCGCAAGTTGAATTCGAGGCCGAATCGCTTGCGACATCCTTCGAAACTGCAGACGTAGTTGCGTTCGCCGGTGTGTACGAGCAGATGGCGCTTCAGCTTAGAGCGTTCCACAAATGACTTCGAGCAAATTACGCAGACGTGTTGACGCGGTAGATGCGTTTTCATGTGCTTGCGCATCGAGCCCTAGAAAGAGGTATCAAAACACGAGTCGTACAAGCTATGCCATTAAGGCATGCTGAAAACACGCCTACCTTAGAGCCAAATACTTTGCGGCAGTTCTTGTGCGTGCACTGAACTGGTGATCGAAGTGCGCTTCCACATTTCTTCGAACACTCATTTGAAGTCGCTTTCCGGACAACGGCATGAATGCTGCTGTCTATAGAAGCCGACGCATCGTGCCGAGGCGCTTCGTCGCTTGTCGGGTCCGAACTGAGCGAGTTGCCACTAGTTTCGAGCAACGGCGACG
This sequence comes from Aphelenchus avenae, assembly GCA_020875895.1. Lineage (NCBI taxonomy): Eukaryota > Metazoa > Nematoda > Chromadorea > Rhabditida > Aphelenchidae > Aphelenchus > Aphelenchus avenae. Next base: position 262,939 of record JNEY01000018.1, read on the forward strand.
GCATTGGATCGACTTCGAGGCGCTTGCCAAAGTGATGCATAGAGCTAAAAGTAGGCTATAAAAGAGGGTAAGATACACAAGGACGTTGCCGATGCGAACGTGTACGTGTTTCATCCAACGACACATAGAACTCAGTCAGCATCTCAGCGTACCTGTTGGGTTCTAACAAATCCCATTGACGGTCTCCTTCCTGATCCGACTGGAGTACCATCGCTGACGATGCACATTCGTCATGGTCATACTTGACGGTATCGTTGTTCGAGTGGTTTCCACTGCAGTCAAAGACCGGCTCGTTCTTCCCGTCCCACGAGCAACCCTCGTACGGAGCGGCGGCCGACGAAAGTCGAGGATCGTTGTCAAAGTCACGAAGGATCTCGGTCTTCACAAAGTGATTCAAGTACTCCATTGGAGGGCACGCAAAGCCGGTGGGATTCGTGCGCATGGCGTCGTTAGCGCTCGCATCCTCGCATCCACGGCTGACCAGACGGCGGTCAAGGCAATGCAGATTCATCGGCTTATTTGGAGAGCGGTGGTGCTGAGGAACCTCTTGGCATGCGCGAAAGGACGACGAGTGAGTCTGGCCGATGACGTCCGCTGAGCATAATCCTTGTGGCAGACCGAAATTGTTAACTAAATGTTTGTCTTAGCAACGGTATGCCTAGATCGAAAACATCAAATACCCGGACTTGCCTACCTTCCGTGTTCGGTGTCCATAGAATTTTGTCGTAGGTTCCACTCGAGGTCACAATTCTGACGCTAAATGGGACGAGCTTTCCCTCTTCGTCCTGATTATCGCCAAGATGCGAAGAAGAACTATCTGTCGCAGGTCTTATGCGAATTACTCGAGTTGATGACTTGTGCTGTGCAGCATCCTGGCACGCTGGTTGATACTGCGTGGCTTGCTGTAGGCTCATACCTAAACCAGAAATGAATACGCCACAATAAGATGTTCAATGAATATGAGTGCAAGGTGGGACGGGGTAGCAAAAAAGTATTGCTTGGCGGGAATTATCTTACAAAGCGCCATCTTCCGCTCAGATCCACTGGCAAGTAAAAAGTGTGCAGGACGCAACGTTGTGTAGATCTGATTGCAAAATCACAGAAGGCTTACGTCTCGTCAAATTAATTCTAGCTTTAGCAGCAAATATGCACTTTGTCAAGAAGACACCGGCTACCGAAGCGCAGAGACTGGCAATGGAGAAGAAAAGACAGGAAAAGCTGAAGCAGTACCTGGAACTGAGAGCAGAAATTTTCAAGAAGCGGTCGGAACGTAATTGTAGTCGTATATCCATCAAATTCATTATGATAGTCTTTAGAACAACTGGACGATGAACTGCTAAAGCTCACTGGCGATGCATTGACAAAGAATCCAGATATCTACACGTTCTGGAATATCCGTCGCAATCATCAGCATTGTTCAGGAGGTCTAGCCTGGTTTTCATTATTAAGCAAATCATCTTTTTCAGCGTAAACAGGACGAACCAGACGATGACTATTTGGCGCGCCAAAAGAAGCTCTTCGACGACGAGTTGGCACTGACCCAAGAATCTCTCATGGCGAACCCTAAGTCCTATTCCACCTGGCACCATCGCTTCTGGGCATTTGAGAACCACCCCGCACCGAACCTACAGAAGGAGCTCGGCCTGTGCGAGAAGGCACTCATGATGGATTGCCGTAACTTTCACTGTTGGGACCACCGTCGATCTGTTGCCAAACTCGCTAAGCTGACCGACGAGGACGAGCTCGCGTTCTCGGACAAGTTGGTGGGCATAAACCCAAGCAACTACTCGGCGTGGCACTACCGTGGGACGCTTCTTCAACGGACAAAACCCCCTAATGCAGCAGAGAAAACCGCCATCGAAGGAGGGATGTCTCGACGAGGAAATGAAGGTAAGGCCCACGGAATAACCATCCCATCGTAGACTGCGAGCTATTTCAGAAAATAATGAACGTATGTTGCGTGAATTCGGAAGATCAAACCGCATGGACGTACAGCCGGTGGCTTCAAGAGGCCGCATGCGACCATGGTACGTAACATCGTTCGCTTTCTACTAAGGCTGTCGTGTGCCTTACTCACCAGTCGCGTCTTTAGATCAAGCTCCAGTAACTGTCTTGTCCGCAACCAACCTGACCGCTGATCTGTACCAGATCGTCCTCAGTCGCGCGGTTGGTATCAACGATGTCCGCGAGTTAGTGAAGCCCCAATCTGAAGCGACCTTGCAACCGGTATTTACGTTCAAGGAAATGTAGCATTTCTGAAATTTTTTAGGTTTCTTTGATGCGCGCGCCACGCGAAGACTACCAGTCTGCATACACGTGGCTCGTGCAAGTCAGTCATGCACAAGACGGAATTCATGTCCGTTCTAATAACGACGCCGGGGAATGGACATCGGTCACAATCGAGAAGCCCTATGTCGATAAAGCAGCAATCGCTAAGGTTTTGATCGTTAAAACTCTTCCAACTCGTTAAAGGCATCGCTTACAGATATACAGCGCAGAACCTTTGTGCAATTCTCCAAAAGCAAGAGAAGCGCTGCATGAGCTGGCCAACCTGTGCAAGGAACTGATGCAAATGGAAGAGGAACAAGACAATCCTGTAAGTCAGTACGAGCCGCTTAGTTACCGGGTCAGCAAGTGTTCGGACCCTCCCCCTCCACCCCCCCCCCGCTTCAATAATCGACTCCGTGTCGTTAGGATTGTCCCTCGAAAAATGCTCTCTCCCGCCCCGAACCTTATAGACCGCCTCCCACTATCGGAAAGCCACAGCATCGGAAAAGCTATGGGCGATTTGATACTTAGGTTTTAGAGGATGCTAGGTTAGGTTGGGGTTCTTGTCCATAGATTCATAGCGGGGATTCTTGCCCGACATCAAGCAAACGACTAAGTCGATACTGACCCGAACTGATGATTTAGTCCGAAGTCATCAGCCTTTCGCGCACGTTGCTCTTCCTCGAGGGTCCCAGCAAGCAGACGGTGGACACTATTCTTGCGCACTTCGAGACCATCAAGCGTCTGGATCCGTATCGCAAGAACATGTACGACGAGCTTGCGGACAGGCTTCGTGTCACGGCCGCCCTGCATGAGAGAGGCGACGAGACAAAGCGAACTGTATTGGAGAATCTACTTGAGGGCGGCGTCCGCCTAAGTATTCGCGGCGGCAAAATATCAAGGTACGTTAATTTTTAATTTGTCCCATGCACTTTTTAAGAGGCATGCCATTGCAACAACATGCTTTAGTGTAAATCATCTCCGTTTCCTCTCGGGTCTCATACGTGACCTGAACCTCCAGAACAATCACGTTACCGACCTCGCCCAATTCCGCGTGTTCCCTGCTCTGAAGTCGCTAGATGTTAGCGAGAATCCTATCAAAAGGTGAGTGCTGTGTCGTGTCTCATTCGCAAACGCTTAGCTTTAGGATTCCGAGCAGCTTTAAGCTGCCAAACCTGGAGTTCCTCAACCTGGCTAGCACGCACGTTGACGACCCGAATCAGCTTGCGCCCCTTCGACAGTCCGATTCCCTTCGTCGGCTGCTGATTTGCAGTACCAAGCTGGTGGACAACGCAGAACGCGTGGTGGACGTGCTGGATCCCAAGTCGTCGGGCTTGCGTATTATCTTCCACTATTTGTAGCAGTTTTGTCGGGTATTTCGCATGAACAAAGAAAACACCATAAAGCCTTTAATGTGTGATAGCCCAACATGTGGAACCCGTTGAGGTCGGACGTTAGCCAACTTTGTAGTGCTGGCTTAGTAATAGTTGATTCATGGTACAAATAAATCCGGGCTGTAGCGAGTCGGCGTGAGTGGTTGCCTCATAGAAGCCTGTCGCGTTATGCGAACAGCGTGCAACGATTCTCGCTCGAAGCCAAGTCTAAAACGAGGATTGGCGATGAGGTCAACTTAAAGCCAACAGAAGCATGCAAAGCTTACTTCATGTAAAAAGTGAGAGTCTGCAGCAGCTGCCGCCATGCAATCTGCGTCTCTTTATCCTCGCTGCTGGAGACGACTTCCAGAGTGCACTCCGTGAATATTCCCCAGTACTCAGGCCGGAAGCTCTCAATACCGAAAGAGGCGTGCCTTCTGGAACGCCCGGGTTGAAGTCATGTTGGACGACCTTCTACTAACCTGCCCAACTGCTCCGCATTCTCGGTCACCATAGAAATGTCTAAACGTCACATCTTACTAGCAAAAGGGGTGGTCTCCTTACCGTCTAGATTTCGGATCACGAAATCGAATGTGTCCACGAAAAGATCCGTATGCGCCACAAACCGCGGGAAAGAACGAAGCTTCTTGCCGCGGATATGGTCCGGAATGCCGAATATCAGCTTGAGTTCCTCGGCTTCGCTGAAGATCGCTAAAAATTCCGAAAGGAATCGTGCCAGCTCGACAACTCCAAGATCCACGGAAAACCGCTCAAAACACTAGCTACCTATAAAAATGTCTCTTCCGATTTTGTTCTTGGGCAGTCGATTCCACGACTTGATGATGAGGTTGCGCTGGCGAGGCGCGATCCTCTTCGGCTTGACGGTGTTGTTCCTGGAGTTGACGACCGCGGCACTTGACCATCTCCTCCCTGAAGTTGAGGTTTGTCGCGGAGTTAACACAATTTCCGAAGCTTTCTCTAGCATGCTGGCGAATTACGTTGTGTTCTTACAAACATTTGAGATATGGTAAATGAGCTGTGTTTGCAGACCATATTAAGACTGCCTCAGGCAAGTCCGCTCCGTCGTTTTTAAGTGTAAAAGTCAAAATATCTGCAGCTTTAGTTTCGTAGCGCTCAAGAGCTTCAGGCAAACCTTCAAACTTACTGCTTGCCCGATTCGGATCGACGAAATGGTTGCTGATCTGCGGTCTGTCTGAAAATTTCCGCTTCAGTAGGTTCAGCTGTTCACTGTTCTTTGCAAAATCAGCATGACAAAAGACGTTCCCTCGGGTGGCTGTGATGTCGTAATTTCATTAGTCCGGCTCTGCTCATATGCAGTCCTTGGCCTCCCGCTTCCATGTTGCTCAACGCTAACGATGGATGGTTCCCGTGGGAGCCGCAGCAAATTCGCTTGTCGTCCATCGTAGTGAAGTGTTTAGGCATCAAACAGATCCGCCCACACTAGCGTCGTCTCTACTTAATTTTCGCTCGAAGCAAAGCATGCGTGATGCTATAGTATCCTAGGATCGATAGGACCGAGAATAAGCCTGACCCACCCGACACTAGACGAGGACGTCAGAAGGGGTCACTGACCTGTAGCAGGTGAATCAGCCTTGGACTTGAACTCGGAACATCTGCGGCTGATGCGCGGCGGACCCGTGGAGTGGCTGCGCTGCACCGTCGTTGGTCGTAGCCGCTGGACCGCTGGCGGTGAATTACTGGGTTTGTTTCCCATTTGTACAGTGAGAATGCAGACAGGCAGTGCAGCAATAAGTAGGAATGTCTAAAGTCCGGTAGTAACAATCATGTGAAGAGTTTGCACGCAAACTGACGAAGCAGTCAATGAGGAACGAAGACGCAAATCTCCCTGAAAGCACGGAATAGCCTTGAGGCCATGCTGATGCGCTTAGCACCTAAGCGGAAGGTGCGTCGCCGAGAGTTTTACTGGGAAAGGATTTAGATAATCTCTTGACATCGCATGAAATTCAAGTGCCACGTTCATTTAAGCGACGAGATATTACGTTCAGTAAAAATCGGATAGGTCACGACGACTGGTTACAGCCGACTTGATGAGTTAAACACGAGAAGCATGCGTCGGAGAAGAGTAACCTGTGCAAGTAATACTTGCCGTGAACGCGCCCTGTACATGATGCGTCTCATGAAGGGTCACCAAGGATATCTGCGCGCGCGCTTTGTTTTACCCAAACCGCTCGAAGGGAGGAGCCTGGCTACTAAAGTGCTTGTTCCCGACGAATCACTCGATAAGCGTAACCTAATTACGAGTCATCTCTTGGCCTTGTTGGCAAAGAAGGCGTCCCGCCGAGGATTCGAGGCGATGTCCCCAAGCACAAAAAGGGAACAATTTGGGAAGTGAACGACTTACGTGCCGTGCCATTGGCCGCGGAGTAAATAATCGCGCGAGGGTGGGACGCAAATGTAGCGCAATTAGACAAATGATGCCCCTCTTCGGAGCGCAAGAAATACCACCGAAAAAAGTGAGCGACGTAGCAGTTAAAAATGAGTTCGAGAATAAACAATCCTTCTTGGGCTACTGAAGTACAGGCGTTGAGCAGCACCCAACGCGGGATGAGTGGTACCACAGGCGGGGTAGTTGTGGACCAGTAGGAGATGAAGTGTTTTTGCGGCGTCAACAGAGGAAGACATCGCATGAATTGATCCCTGTTGATATATTCTCTTGAGAATCATATGCCGTGCTCCAAGGAGGCAGCGTGACAGCCGCCGAAGTGGCTTCTGTCCGACACTCTAAGAGACATTTCGGGAATATATGAGCACACCAAAATATGCCAGCGCTTGCGAAAAGGCAACATTCCCTATTTGAACTGGCTATATTCCGTGTACTCGCCCAAGTTCTCAGCAGAAATTAGTTTTAAACGCCAAGTCAAAGCTACCCTAATAGTCAAGGAAGTTCAACACGAGTCGTCCGCCGACCATAAAGATGTGCACTCCCGTACGCACACGCTCGTTGCCGGATTTGACGCCGCTTCCTGCTGCACCTCTAACTCGTCTTAACCGCGGGCTAATGGATGCGGAGACCTATTCGTCAGCAGCAGGATGACGTGCTCGTGTTTTGAATAGAAGTTTCTTGTTAGTGCCGCAGTGTGGGGCAGTCAACCCAAAGGTAGGCCGCTGCATTCGTCTGAAGCGAGCTTCATCCAAACGCGACACTTAGTTTAGAAATTTTAATTTTGTTAACAAATTCGGTGAGACACAAGGCGTGATTGCGGTGAAGATGATACATATGACTTTCAGCGTATCTTGCGTACCTCTAGGCGTCCAAGAGCACGCGTTTAGCGTACATACTACTAGCGTAACGTGAACTTGCTTGCAAGTTTTCGTCTCTATTCAACGAGCGTCGCATTATTCTATCTTCTTTCATGTTTAGTTTATCAATATAGCAGAAGTTACATGTATAAGTTGGGCTGATCTGCCCACACATAAGGGAAAACCCCCCGCTGCTTTCGTAAATTGAGACCACAAGATAAGAATTGCGGGTTAAACGACTCTATCGTCACGCTCAGAACCATCCCCAGCTCTTCATGTCGCTGTATGCTTTCTTGAGCAGTTCCTCCCAGTTCTTCTTCTGCTCGGCAGAGACGCCTCCCGCGTTTTTCTCCATCGCCTTCAGGAAGGCATCCGTGGTCTTCTGCAACAGTACTATTTGCAACCGCAAAGCGCCTTAATTATCTTACGTGGAACTCCTTCAGGGGAGCATCGATATCACCGTAGTGCTCCTTGAAGTTGGTTAGCGCCTGCCGCCACTGCCGCTCATCGGACACCGCATCAGGCAGTTTGAAGAAGTATTGCAGTTCACTCATGCCTAATGTTTTGATTGCACTTGATCGTAAGGCAAGCACTACATACCGTACATGATGAACTTCTGAGAATTGACGATGGAATCAGGATCGATTCCGTCCGCTCCATAGGGCTCCGCAAGCTCAGGGTGCAAAGTGAACAGCCTTAAGATGTAGGTTAGGACGCAGTATGTGGTGCATTTAGCAAGTTGTGGTACAACTACAGGGCTTATAAGGGTCCGAATTGTTCAACTAACTTCTTTGAACCGTATCAGTATTTTCTACAGGTTGCCTACAAGAGTTATCCTGTACACGTACTGTCGGTGGAACTCCGCAGCGGTGCCTTTGGACAGTTTGTACTGAGAGGCGTGCTTCTTGAGCAGGTCCGCGTTGACCATGTTTACCGGGAACTCGGAAATAAGCGCGTTGAATTACGTCGTCGGCTAGCGACACGGGGTAAAATGTGACCGGCTGCAGGAAGATCTTCCTAAGCGGCTGCCGGAAAGTGTCAACTGTTAAGAATCACATTTCCCTCGCTTTCATACGCATGCGGCAAAGAGGCGGATTCTCCCAAGTTCCTTGTGGCCCAGAGCCTCTGTTTCGCTGAACGCCACGAGACCCATCACCTGTATCTGCACGCGGCGAGCGGTACGCTTTGAGGTAGCTGGAAAGTTGCGGCAAGGGCCGCCTCCAGGCAAAGATGTGCAGTGCTGCCGATGGACGCACGAAGGTGTCGGGGACCGACGAGCATCTATTGTTCTACGTGAGAGCGACGTCGGCAGAAAACAATCGTAAACAGTATTAGCTGTCAGTGTCAAGAGAAGTGCTCAATGTCAGTTCCCGATGAAAAAATTACTCTATTTTTGTAGTTGCCCTTAGTGCACAGCTAAGTTGTAGTCTTTTTTGGGTTCTTGTTCCGAACAGTAGCGCCTTCTTGAGTCTGATTACCCAGAAGAAACAACTTTGGCTGTAAGCATTTTCTGACGCCAGTCCCTAAAGCGCTTGCGATCTCGAGTGGTACTACCGTGGTACCCACCTTAGTATGCCCGCTAGCCTAAGCTTCGTTCTCATTAACACAGATTTGTTGTATTTTTGGGATGTTTGAAACTAGCATTTACCGGTTAAAATCCGTTATCAAATAAGAATTTGTATTAGGCCCCATGCCACCCCACAACAATCCCCCATCCCTACCTCGCAGAGTGCACTAGCCCCTCCTTTTCTTTTATCTGTCGTTTCAATGAATAGTACCGTACTTTCTCTAATTACTCCCGGGCGGAGTTAATTTTGCGATTGAACAAAATTTTAAAAGCCCATTATGCTTTCAAAATGGTAATTTTTAAAAGTCCTTTTTTTGTTTGCTCTCCGTATGACTCGCTGCTCTCTCTGCACGAGATTGCTTCCTCATTATCCACTCAAATACGGCCTTGGTTTGGAAGTACGCATACCCCACGCCGGCTGCAAATTTTGGGGTAGGAGAAGGAAGCAGTTATGAGGCGGTGAGTAATTAGAGAAAATACGGTGATAGCGTCTGGTCAATCAGCCTTGAACCGTCTGAATCAGCTAAAGAATAATATCTGTTGCAGGCAATTAATTCCTGGACGGTAGGTTCGTCTCAACAGCGAACTTTCACGGATTCATCACCGAGAGTAACGCCTAGTTCTGATTTTATTGCAACGCGTAGCTTTTTACACTGTTTCGGATTCTCGAATCTTCATCCGGCGGACTTGACCCTTGACGCAATGAGAAACAATCACAAGCACATGGTGCGTGAAAGAGTGCAGCTGCTCCCATGGCTCGATGGCCACTGGCCGGGGTCGGGTCAGCTGCTGATGCAGTAATTGTTTGGAATCCGCGAATTGCGTTATCTTTTATTCTACAAGCGGGGAAACGGAAGGAGGCGACGATTGATCGGAAGGGTTAGGGACGATTCGAGAAACGTGCAGTCGGCGGGTGTGCTTCGCAAATTGAGTGCTCAACTCGACCACAGACCATCATGCAACTAAGTGTCATATCCACTTGAAATATAGCCCTTCACGAACGTGTCATGGTTCTTCAACAGTAGCAGCCGACCGCTGACGTCGCACGCGGTGACAAGCTCTGTTTATTGTAGACGTAACAAAAGCAGAAGGTGTGAAGCAAAAGCAGCACAAAAAGTGTCGAAAGTGGCGGTGAAAATTGTCCTGTTTACAAACGTCGGCACGTGCATAATCGTGACGGCATACTCAACTAAGGGCGCAAAAGTAGCTCACCATAACCTGCAATGCGAGCTTTCGAGGCAGTATAAATTAGCCCAACCACATGCCTCACCACTCCAACAAATACAAAAAAATAGTACCACAGGAGCGTTGCCCATTTTGCTTGGTTTAGGAACTACAATTCGATGCATACCGTAGATTGTATCTGCAACGAATGACCCAGTCCACATGAGTCGAATAAATACAACCGGCATACAGAACCTTTAGCGTGCAGAACGACAGTTTTGCATGAAACCCGCCATTAGTGGGAACCGCGAGTATCATGCGGGAAATTCGGCGGCGGATCCTATGCGGTTAAACGAACCGTACTCTCGACTGACCATGACCTTGAAGCGGTGACTGTCGCGTGCTAGCTTGCACAAAAATAATTACGGGCATGTTGAGTGTCCGTGCTCGCAGGTAAATGGGCTCGCAGACGACGTCTAAGGAGGAGCCGTTCTGTTTATTCATCGATCAGCCCCGACGACGGTTTCCAGCGACTTGCGCTTCCGCTTAAGGAGCGCCCGCAATTATCCCATTGACCGACCGCTCGCAGACGATAATCGTTTATTTTAAGTCGGATATCGTCGCGGGTTTCAGTTATTGACGCCCCGCGTAATCTCATGCAACCAGAGTATTGCAGTTTTTTAAACAACAATATGCGCACATGCATTTTAGTCAGCATACGGTGGCTGTTCTAAGCCGTTAGACCAGCCTACATTGTTGGTCTTTGCACGTTAAGCTACCTGTACTCGTCCGAACGTTTTAAACTGTTGCTTAACGAGGAGGTGCAAAAGTGCGCCTATAATGTATTCTCCCGCCAAGGTGCAATGAACACATTCTTGCTTTCAACCGGACTGCCCTTGTAGAGCGCCAACGAATGGCGCATGTCCGTTTATCCCTTTCTACGCTTTTTAACCGAGGAGCGGCTTTCAGTTTTCACTAGAATTACTGGCTTGCGTCCCGCTGATTTCATTCCGCCGATCCCTCAAAAGGCTTTTGTGAAGCGTTGATTGTCGCGAAGCCGTCAGCGCGCAGGCAATGGTGACTCAGCTTGTGTACAAGTTCTGCCCCTAGCCCTGCTGGTACCGACGTGACGTTATTGGCAATCGATCGATTAGCGTGTGGATGCCACTGTGCCTTTTGTGCGCGCATTCCCTCATGCATTGGTTTGCGTGCTCGGCGCGCACGGATTAGTGCGCGACATTGGGGGTTTTGCATTGATAAGGTCTACATTTACTGCGATTGTGCGCTGGCCACCGCACCCTTCTCGTAGCCGTAATGTGCATGCACTGCATTAGTGCCACGACTGATAAGAGTCGTCACGAAGCGACCTGAAGCATCGAGACATTTTTCGCTCGCGTCGGTTATGATGCTTGTACGGCAGTTGAACGGAGCGCAGCAACCGAGTCTTGCAGCCGCGTGTCCTTGCTCGGACATGAGCGGATGAGTAATCCGTGCGTCACCCGCGGGAAGCGTGGAGCACGCTAGCCAGTGTGTGCAGGTGGAGCTGTTGCCCTTAATCGGCTGGGTTACCGGTTATGCAATCGCTTGCGTGTAAGAGTGTTTTTGACTCACCGACTTATTATTGTGTTATGCTTACCGCGTATCACCGTCGCCTGTCAAGTAACCGTGATCAGTTTTGTAGGATTGTCGCGTGCTGTGACTTGTTAATCGCTTTTGAATCCCCACCCTCATCCTTAGAACGACGCCATCGCAGAAGCAGCTCATAGTCAGTATTCTTCCTAATGGTTCAACACTACATCCCGCCGGATGCGCCATCACCTCGTCTTTGCCTCGTCGTGAAAGTAAACGACAATCAGGTATCTAAGCGCGTCGATTTGCATCCTTGTAGGTCACGCTTTAGGAATACGGTTTCAACCTCCATGCAGAACGCGGCAAAGGCCAATTCGTCGGTGCTGTGGATCCGGACAGTCCTGCGGAACGAGCAGGACTACGTACGGGGGACAGAATATTCGCTGTAAACGGAGAGCCCATTGTCGGTGAATCCCATCGAGAAGTAAGTCGTAAACGGAGGACACTGCGGACTCCATAAATTCATTTTGCGTAAACAGAAAACAAGTCAGGTTATTGTGGTCCGTAGAATATTCTCATACTTTAAATCCACAGTAGCATCCTGTTGAACGGAACGGGTCATGCATGCTGTTCCGTGCTGATGAAGAAGAAAGTTTGCTGGCTAGACTGAATGTGCGCGCTTAGGTGGTGACTAAGATTAAGTCACGGCCGCGTCAATGCGAACTCCTGGTGATCAGTGAGGAAGGAGCTCAGTGGTACCGCGAACACAACATCCCCATCGACACTTCGCTGCCCAACATCCTGAAAACATGTCAAGCAGATCAGGTAAGGTTCTTGTCGCTTCTTACACTGCCTTTTGTTGCGCTACTATCCCTTATTCCTACCTGCCTCCCTTTGTTGCTTCGTTTCAGTATGTGGAGTCGAACCCTCGTTCTTCAAAGCGGGGAGCATCCTCTTTGGATACCCGGCCCCTGGCAGTATCCAAGACACATGCACACCTTTCCTTCACTCGCCAATCACTCGCTTCCCCTTCACAGGTAATCACAAGTCATTCCGAGAAAGCGATGTAATCGCTAATTGCTTTGTGACGTTGCGAGTGGCTTCCATCGCAGACGATAAGCGCGAGTGCGTGTCCTCCTACGCCCTAGGCCACAATCCGCTAGCGGTTTTTATTGACCACTTTTTTCCTGTCAAGGTATCGATGTCCTGCAGCACAAAACAAACAATGCATGCACGGGTGGCGGCGATGTCTCTTTTGGGCAGGCGTACCACTCTAGCGTATTGATTCTACATGACTCAAAACTTCTTAGGCCTATTACGTGATCTTTTCTGAAATTCCATGGAGCATTGAGGCGACCCAGCCTTATGTTTTCGTTGGCCATTTTCTTTCAACTTTCCCGATAGAAAACGCGTCGCCCGTTCGTACGCACAATACCTTTATCTTGAATAATACCGGGTGATGAATCTTTTTGTACAACTGCCGCCGGTCTGAGACAGTGTGACAAACGCTCGACCCGTCAGTGGCCTACTCTTACTTCGTGCACGCTTGAAGTCACTTCCCTGTTTATCGTTGCTTTTTTCGCAAACGCTTACGTTACGCTTCGCTAATGCTACGTTTTGCTTTAATTTGCTTCCGCTGGAATAATTAACCGTATTTTAATTATCTCTCTGTCCGTCATCATGCAACGTAGTTGCGTTTTTAATTACGGAATCAGTATCACAGGGACCGAAGCCGTTGTGTAGATTAGCCAAGTAGTGCAATCTTTGGAGTATCTTAAGCCTCTCACTAATCCGCACATTCAGGAAGGATCGCCCTCGCCACGGGCTGCCGCCGATATTGTGCCGGATAACCACGCACAGGGCGGTCTAAGCGTACCGATGGCTCTACGGCCACGCCTTTGCCGCTTGGTACGTTGCCACTTGGATACGCCACTTAGGCAGTCAAATAACGTTTTCATATGCTTAAAACTCGGTTTTAGGAGAAGCACAGTCCCATCGACGAGTTCGGGTTCAACCTTCATGCCGAGAGGGGAAAGGGTCACTACATCGGCACGGTCGACAGCGGTGGCATAGCCGACAAGGCAGGCTTGGAAACCGGTCAGCGTATTGTCGGTGTCAACGGAACCCTAGTGTTTCCTACCACTCCCCATAAGGTTTGTTCACGCTTTTTACTCCTTGTTACCCGCCGAAACGTATAAGAGAGGACCAGCATTTTGCATTAGTCGGATTTTTGGAAAGACCGTGTGAGGATGCTAGCAGCGAAATTATGCCCGCCCGATGATTCAGCGCATATCGTTGATTGACGATTTGGTGTTTCAAATGCACTTTTCCGTCTCTTCATTTTGGTCAGTTTTGCTGTGGCTAAGAGTTGATGAGGCAAAACGCTTTATTCGCATTGACAAGAAAGTGTGAATTGTGCGAATCTCGATGATATAGTTTAAAAGCGTTTCCCTAGCTTCTTTTCGTCCGCATAGTCTGCATACAGTTGCTTTCCCTAGAACATAAAATACCCTCTACTTTAGGAAGTTGTGGCTCTGATCAAGCGTGAGCCACTCGCCACGGAGCTGCTGGTTGCGTCAGAATCGGTGGACCGTTGGTATACCGACCAAGGTATTCCCTATTCCTTCGACACCGCCGAAGTCTACTGCACGAAAGGCTCCAAAAGTTCGAGAGCTCCTTCCGAGGCCGCGAAGTCTGCTAACTCCGAACATTCTAAGCCTAACGGATCGGTTCCGCACAGCCGACACGACACTATGGTTTGTTAGGCTATCAATTGCATCTGTGAGTCCCCTAATTTAGGAGCAGAAGGTTGCCGTAACTGAAGTCACTCAGCGTTACACGGTAAGAGATTAGCCTCCGCGCTGCCGTGCTTAACTATGTTTGGTTCCTTTCGTTTGCACCTGAGTTCCTTTCGTTAAGCACCCAGAAAAAGAAGCAGTGGACGAGCATAACCATGATGATGTCTCGCCGCTGGCCGAGGAGGCTTCGTACGCCGTTGTTACTGAAGCATCCGCCGACGACCTTCTGGATCAAGTGTTTAGTGGGCTCAAACCGCCGGCCACGGAGGATGAAGCGTATAAAGCATCGAACGGCGGCAGTCATGACGACGCAAACGTGGATGCCGATACCGAAAACGTAATGCAAGACCCTTGATCACACATCGTTTGGTTTCCGTGCACGTCTTTCACTTTTCTTCGTTACTTTGTTGCTCTATGTGCTAGTATGTCAGAGATATTTAGAGACAAGTAGTTTCGGCATATCACGCGCCCCAGCCAACGTCCCTCTCGAAAGCTATTCCTGCTCAAGCCGCTTCGCAAAGTCCAGAATCGTCGCATTTGCGTACGCCTGACACACGCAGCCTAGCTTCAAATGGCTCTAACGTTCGAGGTAGGCGGCTACTATCGGAAACGCATTACGCACGTAATCCTTCTAGATGAAAACGGTGGCGTGTTGGACATCTTCAAGCTGAGCGCTAAGGATGCCCGCCTGGCGCTTCGTCATCGCAAGAAGGATCCACGACTCCAGAGCAACATGTCTTTGGAGGAAAAATATAAACTCGTGTCGAACCTGTAACCGGTAGAAATGCAGTGCTCTTCTTCGTCCTGCAGACTACTCACTAACGCTAGCACTCAAACATGACAGCTCGTTTGTCTTCTAAGCTCTGACTCCCCGTGCTCCTCTACGGCAATCCTAGTCATACGGTCATTCAATCCCCCTCGCCACATTTTGCCTTGAACCGTTTTTTTGCTCCTGGAACTGATTGTCTCCTCAGTGTAACAGATGGTACAATAAAATTTTACTGATCGCCAGGCTTCGAACATTTGTACTGTGGAAGCGCAGTCCAGCAAGCGCATCGGATTACCAAGGACCTGTTTAACTGACGCCTTTATTAATGAAAAAGTATAGTTATTGCGGACTACATTGCATTTCGAGCTCTCTGCTAGAGATCCAGATTGTACAAGCTCGGAATCCTTGATAACAGTTGAAGTTCGGATGCAGTCTTGACTATTGCACGGAGGACTCTGAACTGCTTGCACATTCGGGGAAGAATCTCGCTACGATTTCCCTGTCAAACGAAGGCGTGCTCACTTTGAGCTCTGCCCAATCCATCGCCAACGGCTTGTTCCACGAAGAGCCATCGTCGGTAGCCGGACGGAGCATCTCTTCGATTGACTTGGTTAGCTGGAGCGGTAGCTTTGGTACAATCGAGCCGCTCGTGAAGTGGCTCGCGCTAGCGGCATTCTTGAAGTCAAGTGTTTGGGGACGACCAAGCAGGCTGCGATCGGCTCCGACTCCTACGGCACCTGCTGTGGAACTGCGCATGTCGGATGTCGGAGAGGACGTAAAAACGGTTGTCGATAGAGTCGACGAATTCGGTGTTACGTTCCATAGACGGAAGTCCGTAGACGAAGGACTAGCAAAAGCTGAGGGGTGCGGAAAGCTGTTCGGTGCCGCCAAGTGTGTTTGTGCGGCCGCCATCGGTCCAAAGGCTGAAGACTGGAAAGGAGCTAGCCCAATCAGCGAAGTGGCAGGCATAGCCGTCGTAGAATTAGGCATGAAATGTGGCTGCATCTGAACGAAAGATGTCGCAAACAGCATATCAATGAACCCACCTGCAAGCTCGTGAACATTGGAAAGTTTTGGCCATTCGGCATCGGCGAGCTGTTAACCGAAAGCGTGGACGGTGAACGCGGTGGGTCATCATTGATGGCAATTTTGGGTCGAGTGGTGATGGATTGCTGACCGGAATTTTTATGCTGCGGTGACTTCTGTTGTTGAGTGTGGAAGAAATGCCGATGGAACTGCGGAAACCGCAAGTAGTCAGAAGTGTCGATGGTGAATATATCGTGGAGGAGCTGGCCATGAGCGACGCTTGGATCCTTCTCGCTCATTACCACCGACTGAACGACACTGGCCAAGTTTTCGCAGATCGACTAAATTCGTCGATTTAACATTACAACACAAATCCGTGCGTACCAGGAGGTTCGGAGTGAGAAGCAGGTAATTGCCGAACTGAGCGTAAGCGGATGTCCCCACGGTTGATTTCCTTGCAGTACGCTTAATCGTACGTATCAGTAGGTCCTGGAGTCGGTTACGGAATTCGAGAATAGTGTCCGACGCCACTGGCCGAATGCCTTTGATTGCTGAAAACATAACTTGGTGACCCCTAATAGTGAACCCCGTAGCCAACAAGAGTCACAAATCAAAATTTCAGTTAAGACGCTCAATCGTTTTGGCGATTTTTATAATGAATTCGGGTCGGTTTTCTCTGTTTGTTCCTGGGGGGGGAAGCAAATTGTTTTACGCCTCAGGCGCGCCTACGGAAGGTAGTGACCTCTCTAAAACATAGTGGCCCTGGGGTCCCTTTATGGAATTTACGATAAATGGAGCTCTATGCACCATGAAATACCTGGGTCCATAGTCACAATAGCTTTCCATAGCATCAGCTCCACTCTTGTCGCTTCCATTTTCTGTAGCGGGCGTACCAAATCCTCGCTAGTGGCTAGCATCACCGGCTCCATCCTGATAGCATCTTCACGGAAGTCTGTCAAGTGCCCTGCCTACTTTTCATTCCACTGGCAAAAGGCAGAGATGTCTTCGGTAGTCTCAGGATCGACAGTTCCGCGAATTATTGCGAACATTACGTTCCTCGCGAAAGCGCTCTGTACGATGACGACCTTGTCTTCGACTGTTATGGAACCATCTCCTGCCTCACAGCTCTCGACAGCCATGCGGCACAGCCCGTTGACCCAATCGACGGCTTGTAAAATGCGTCGGAGACTGATCGGTGAGAACCTCTCAGCCATCTTACCGGACGCTGACGGTTCTCTTACTCCGGTTAGGCTCTAAAGATACATTGCCCTAGGCAGTAGGTCGACAACGTATGGATGAGATGAGACATAATGATCGTGCAGAAGTTGTTAGATTAAAACGGCGGCGGCCAAGACTAGTCATGGACCCCTTATTTAGATGAGTGTTGAGGCGGGCTCCGATCGTCAGTCGAAAATGCCCCGTTATGGCCATGTAATTTCTGAACGGACCCATACCTGAGAGCACTGGGTGGCAAGCACGCGTTCATTAATAAGGCTCTTCAGGGAGAATTCAGTAAGAGACTCGGAGCCCGACGGTATTGGAAGGCCGCAAACATGTTCGTCGAGCTTGGTCAGCGAGCTCAGTGTTTGCCTACAAGCCGAAACGATATGGATAACATTAGCGCCATAAGGCCTACTTGAGATGATTCGGCAACGGCTTGCACCATTCACCGTCCCGTGACCCTAGCACGTCGTTTGCAGGAGGTCGGCCGGAATCTTGACGAGCAAGTCGGAGGTGGTACGAAGACATTTGACCCTTCGCGGACTGTTGCTTGTTTTTACTCGAATTATCGCGGTCCGGCCGTACTGCTTCAGGGTTCATGCCGACCAGCAAGCATCGTCTGAATCGACAATACCGGCAGCTGTTTCGTTCGTCTGAATTATGAAGCGTAGGTTATGGCCGACTTGGGCAGCTTCACTTTTGTTCACATTGCACTCCTTGTTATAACGGCACACGTATTTGTTCCTTCCCTCCTTCACAGCTCGTCTGAAGAATCCTGAAATTATACGGCCCTACGTATCGTTCATGTTCTTTTCTCTCAGTGATGCACTTGTCTTCGTGGAGTCTGCCTTACCTTTGCATCCGAAGCATGCAAGAACACCTTAATTGACACTATTAATTAGCATAGAGCAATACACATGCGATACCATAGTGTAACTTCGCTGGTGTGTCCCCGCACACGGCACAACTGCGATGAGAACGAGTCGTTGCGTCCAGACAGTTTTCGTTGGGGACCGATGCCACGCTACCTACATCGGAGCACTGGGACATTGGCTCGCTGTCAAGGCCTCGGTACGGTGAGGGCATCATGCTTGGATTCTGAACGTAATGCTACAATCATCATTTCATCAACCTACAATCATCATTTCATCAACACGTGTGGATTATCCACATTGTCAAGGCAGGTAAATCGCGAAGAATACACGCGAATGCGCACGCATGAGTCACTAAAGCGCTGGGCTAGTGTGCAAATGCTTCGAATTTATCTGCGTTCGCTCCAAAGTGAGAGAGGGCTTCCCGGACAATAAACTACGACCGATATAAGACAAAACTTATTAAGTGGCAAATTAGGGACACTTTATGTGCGCATGCATTCAGTCATGCGTACCTAGCGGTAGCGCTTGTTCCGTACTAAGCAGTGCCGTGCAGAGAAGCATGTAGTTGCTCATAATGGTGTTCATGTACTCAGGTCTGTGTTGGCAGTCTCATGTTTTGCCATGCCTGGCCGGCATGAGTAGGCGGGCCAGAGCGCAAGGTATATCATGCGCGACTCTATAAACCAGGCAATTTGAGCCCAAACCTATGGCTGGTAAAAATCCTAGTGAAACCCCGCTAGCGTTGCTGCGGGCTCATCCGCGAGCAAAAGAGCAAGTAAAGAATTAACAGCCACTAGGAAGTTAATAACGACAACTATGTTGTGATCGGCAGCACAGTCAATGCAGGATGGCACACTTGAATGAACTTTCGATACCTAGTACCTAAGTCTGGATAAACAAGTAACTAATGACGTGCAGTCTGCTAGCCGAGTTGAGCGAAGAATTGCGCAGTGGATGCGCCATTTAAACGACCTTTGGCCCATGAGACCTCAACACGCAGTGTATGACTAACACCCTCACGTTCCTCTCGCAGAACCGTAACTCCTGCTAGCCTGCGGTCGGGACGAACGAGTTCCCAATCCGCGCTTGAACAGAGGCACGCGGAAAGCGAACGAACTTGAAAAAGAGATGCATTGTTTGGCGAGCGGTTACGTCACAGAATTTGGCGATTCTATCTAACTACCGCAATGGAACTCACGCAAAATTCGGATTAAGGGTCCAAATTACGTGACTGGAAACAACCGAAAACGTGGGTACTAGATATGGCGTAGGCTTCCTGTAACACTATGCATGCTAAGATGCAGCTTGCTATGCCTACTAGCCGCCTGTAAGGCCCGGCAAGTTCGCAGGGACGCGTACATCCCTGAAATACCGCATGTTCGGAATACGCCGACCCTATAAAACAGACCCCCAACTTTTCATTCCGACTCGGAAGTCTCCAAGGACTTAGCACGAAATGTGGATCCTTCGTCGTTTGGAGTAAATTTTGACTTGGCTGCGTACCGTGCGGCTCGTGCGCGTGCCGGCGTTTGCATGTCCCCGACTATGAAGTGCATGTCGTTCTAATAACATGAGTCACTTCTGAATGCGATGTGACGATGATTTTCTCGAAAAGGCATGCAGCGTCATGTTTGCTTTTTATTCCTTCGAGCCATTCCCAGGTGTGAGCCTCTCGCACTGCGTATCGTGCTTGCCCTTATCAGAACGCTGGGCGCAACCATATTTACACGCTGNATGCTGCGGTGACTTCTGTTGTTGACTGTGGAAGAAATGCCGATGGAACTGCGGGAACCGCAAGTAGTCAGAAGTGTCGATGGTGAATATATCGTGGAGGAGCTGGCCATGAGCGACGCTTGGATCCTTCTCGCTCATTACCACCGACTGAACGACACCGGCCAAGTTTTCGCAGATTGACTAAATTCATCGATTTAAACATTACAACACAAATCCGTGCATACCAGGAGGTTCGGAGTGAGAAGCAGGTAATTGCCGAACTGAGCGTAAGCGGATGTCCCCACGGTTGATTTCCTTGCAGTACGCTTAATGATACGTATCAGCAGGTCCTGGAGTCGGTTACGGAATTCGAGAATAGTGTCCGACGCCACTGGTCGAATGCCTTTGATTGCTAAAAACTTAACTACACACGATGCACATTCCCTCTTAATAGCCCCTAGTAATGACTCCATAACCAACCAGAGTTCAAAATCAAAATTCTCGGTAAAAGCATTACCATGTTAGAACACTGTTTTGAGCTATACTGAACCGCTTAGCGACCGTTTTGGCCGCTACGGCGGCCAAAAACCCACCTTGATCTCCAAGAGAGTTACCCTACTAACACCTATTTTTACTTTTACAAAGAATTCTGGTCAGCTTTCCACTGTTCATTCCGTCGGGGAAGCACTTTTTTCGTACGCACGCCTCAGGCGCGCCTATGGAAGGTAGTGACCACTCTCTGTCCGGACCCCCGAGCTTTGTAAACCATGAAATACCTGGGTCCATAGTCACAATAGCTTTCCATAGCATCAACTCCATTCTTGTCGCTTCCATTTTCTGTAGCGGGCGTACCAAATCCTCGCTAGTGGCTAGCATCACCGGCTCCATCCTGAAAGCACCTTTACAGAAGTCCGTCAAGTGCCTGCCTACTTTTCATTCCACTGGCAAAATGCAGAGATGTCTTCGGTAGTCTCAGGATCGACAGTTCCGCGAATTATTGCGAACATTACGTTCCTCGCGAAAGCGCTCTGTACGATGACGACCTTGTCTTCGACGGTTATGGAACCATCTCCTGCTTCGCAGCTCTCGACAGCCATGCGGCACAGCCCGTTGACCCAATCGACGGCTTGTAAAATGCGTCGGAGACTGATCGGTGAGAACCGCTCAGCCATCTTACCGGACGCTGTCGGTTCTCTGACTTCGGAGAGACTCTAAAGATATGTTGCCCTAGGCAGTAGGCCGACACCGTATGGAGAGATAACATAATGATCGTGCAGAACATGCTTGACGAGAACGGAGGGGGCCAGGACTAGTCGTGGACCCATCATGTGGGAGGCTGGGGGGAGTCTGGACAGGTAATTACGTGATCACAGGCACTACGGCAAAATGGCCCGTAGTTGTGCATATTTTTGCGGTTGTAGAAAGCACTGATCGTAAGCGGTCGGAAATGCCCCGTGGTGGTCATGTAACTTATGGACAGCCCCCCCCCCCTACCTGAGAGCACTGAGTGGCAAGCACGCGTTCGTTAATAAGGCTCTTGAGGGAGAATTCAGTAAGAGACTCTGAGCCAGACGGTACTGGAAGGCCGCAAACATGTTCGTCGAGCTTGGTCAGTGAGCTCAGTATTTGCCTACAAGCCAAAAAGATGTGGATGCGCATTAGCGCCATGTGGCCTACTTGAGATGATTTGGCAACGGCTTGCACCATTCACCGTCCCGTGACCCTAGCGTGTCGTTTGCAGGCGGTCGGCCGGAATCTTGACGAGCAAGTCTGAGGTGGTACGAAGACATTTGACCCTTCGCGGACTGTTGCTTGTTTTTACTCGAATTATCGCGGTCCGGCCGTACTGCTTCAGGGTTCATGCCGACCAGTAAGCATCGTCTGAATCGGCAATACCGACAGCTGTTTCGCTCGTCTAAATTATGAAGCGTAGGTTATGGCCAACTTGTGCAGCTTCACTTTTGTTCACATTGCACTCCTTGTTATAACGGCACACGTATTTGTTCCTTCCCTCCTTCACAGCTCGCCTGAAGAATCCTGAAATTACACGCCCGTACGTATTGTTCATGCTCCTTTCGATCAGTGATACATGGTTGTCATCGTGCGGCCTCCTTACCTTTGCATCCGAAGCATGCAAGAACACCTAAACTAACACTACTAATTAGCATAGAGCAATATACATTCGATACCATAATGTAACTTCGCTGGTTTGTCCCCACACACGGCACAACAGCGCTGAGAACGAGTTGTTGCGTCCAGGCAGTTTTCGCTTGGGACCGATGTCACGCTACCAGTGTTTGGATCGGAGCAGAGGGACATCGGTTCGCTGTCAAGGCCTCGGTACGGTGAGGGCATCATGCTTGGGTCCTGAACGTAATGTCGCAATCATCATTTCATTCACACGTTTGGTTATCCACAATGTCAAGGCAGGCAAATCGCGAAGAATGCATGCGAAAACGCACGCATGAGTCACTATAAAACTAAAATTATGTCAAACGTGCCAAATGTTTCAAATTTATCTGCGTTCGCACCAGAGTGAGATAGGGCTTCCCGGACTATAAACTACGACCGATATAAGACGAAACTTATTAAGTGGCAAATTAGGGACAATTTATGTGTGCATGCATTCAGTCATGCGTACCAAGCGGTAGCGTGTGTTCCGTACTAAGCAGTGCCGTACACAGAAGCACGTAGTTTGCTCATAAAGGTGTTCATGTACCCAGGTCTGCGCTCGCATGCTCATGTTTTACCATGCCTGACAGGCATGCGTACGCGCAGGGATCTCAAACCCCCCCCCCCCTTGATCAAGGGGGTACCCCCTGAATTTGGCTTTTTGCCCCTGATTTTCACGAGCAAATTCAGGGGGTATAGGGTCATATTTTTGCAGTAGTACTGAATTTTTCGTGTAGAAAGCCCATTGTTCCACTGAAATAAGTGGTTGGCTTCGCCTGCGGCGGGCTTAATTTCCAGCTTCCTTCGGAAATCACGTTTTATTTGTAAAAATTCCGCCTGCAACGACGGAATTTTTCGGGCAAAGCTTACCTGGCGGAAAGCTCAAAGAGGCATTTGGAAGGTGCTTTTCTGGAGCGCCAGTAAATCTTGAAATGCCTGGAAAACAAAGCAGAAAAAATACCCCCTGATTTACCCCCTGAATTTGACTCCTGGCCCCTGAAAAACCCCTGAATTTGACAAGCCGGGCCCTGAATCCCGGTTTTGGAGTTGAGACCCCTGCGTACGCGGGACTGAGCGCAAGGCATGTCATGCGCGACTGTAGAAAATTTTCAAAAATAACCTACTGGGCTTAAAACCAGGAAGTTGGGCCCAAACTTAGGGCTGGTCAAAATCCTAGTGAAGCCCCGCTAGCGTCGTTGCGGGCGCATCAGAGCCGAGCAGAAGAGCTAGTAAAGAATTAACAGCGACGGGGAAGTTAATAACGACGTATACGTTGTGATCGGCAGCACAGTCAATGCAGGATGGCACACTTGAATGAACTCTCGATACCTAGTAAGTCTGGATAAACAAGTAACTAATGACGTGCAGTCTGCTAGCCGAGTTGAGCGAATAGTTGCGCAGTGGATGCGCCGTTTAAACGACCTTTGGCCCATGAGACCTCAACACGCAGTGTATGACTAACACCCTCACGTTCCTCTCGCAGAACCGTAACTCCTGCTAGGCTGCGGTCGGGACGAACGAGTTCCCAATCCTCGCTTGAACAGAGGCACGCGGAAAGCGAACGAACTTGAAAAAGAGATGCATTGTTTGGCGAGCGGTTACGTCACAGAATTTGGCGATTCTATCTAACTACCACAATGGAACTCACGCAAAATTCGGATTAAGGGTCCAAATTACGTGACTGGGAACAACCGAAAATGTGGGTACTAGGTATGGCGTCGGTTTCCTGTAACGCTATGCATGCTAAGATGCAGCTTGCTATGCCTACTAGCCTGTAAGGCTAGGCAAGTACGCAGGGCCATCCATCCCGTCACGACCCTGAAATACCGCATGTTCGGAATACGCCGGCCCTATAAAACAGACCCCAACTTTTCATTCCGACTCGTCGTTTGGAGCAAATTTTGACTTAGCTGCGTACCGTGCCGCTCGTGCGCATGCCGGCTTTTGCATGTCCCCTACTGTGAAGTGCAAGTGGTGCTAATAACGTGAGTCACTTCTGAATGCTATGTGACGATGCTTTTTCCATAACGCATGCAGCGTCATGTTTGCTTTTATTCCTTCGAGCCATTTCCAGGTGTGAGCCTCTCGCACTGCGTATCGTGCTTGCCCTTATCAGAACTCTGGGCGCAACCATATTTACACGCTGCTACAACCTTTCATATTAAGCAATGTTTTTCCTGGATCATAATGATCCAGGATATACGGGGAAATGATGCTGGAGGGGAAAATAGGTATCCCAACTTTTATCAAGAGTGTCATTGTTATCCCAAATCAGCGTCTCCTATAAATTTTTAGGCAACTTTTTTGTAGTTTCCTAAAAAACTAGCTTCGTGAGCACGATGTCGTGGACCTTGACTTCCTGCGTTTACTGGGAAGTCCTGAAGCTGTTGCGTTGTTCAGTGTGCACTGTGGTACACCAAGTAGCATTCGCCGATGCCCGATGACCTGCCGAGGATCCCTCGCCACAGAGGGCCTAAGAACAAGCCCAGTGGTAAGTAAAGGATGCTAGTGAAATGTCGGTATTCCAACTGAGGCGCCTCGGTCGAATTTTAAAGGTGCTATTTAGATGCTGCCTGGCTTCAACAGACTCTTCCCGCGTATCGCCCTTTATTAACTCTGCGACGTGCCTTGCCTATTCTCATTGTATTGGGCTTCGCTTGTCTGGTTCTTGCGGCCCTTCTATTTACGTCCTCCCTCCAAGGTAGTGTGTGTCTTTAGCAGTAATGCAGAAACCCCACTTAGCTCAAGAAGGCGTGGTCGACTACACCAACTGCCTGATCGACGGTGGCTCTTCGGTGAAATTGCACGAGCTCAGTAAGGCAAGAACAACATGCACATACAACATCACTCTTGACGATGAGTTTACGGTACGAAACTTGGTGTGCTCCGTGTTTTACGGACAGAAATTGTAGGGAGACGTATTTTTCTACTACAGCCTTGAAGGATTCTATCAGAACATGAGAAAGTACTTTCGATCCCGCGACGACAACCAGCTCCGTGGTGCTGTCCGTTCCGCAGCTAGCGAATGCGACCCTGTCCGATTCTCAAACAATTCGATACCGATCGTCCCGTGTGGTGTTGTTGCGAACTCGATGTTCAACGGTTGGTGCTTTTCACTAAAATGCCTCAAGTCTACTGCATGATGAAGCGTCAACCGTTATTCGCAGTATACCTTAGATACGTTCAAGCTAAATTATCGTCCCAAGCGGGGTAGCGACATGATCGAAGTACCGTTGACCACCGAGGACGCACTGCCCGCCGACCTGAGACGAAAGTACAGGAATCCGATACCATGCTCGCCGACAGACGAGAAGTGCGAAGGATTCAATGACACCGCAAAACCACCAAACTGGCAGCAGCACGTCTCCAAGCTGGGGTACGACACTCAGAACGGTCGCGCCCTGGAAAACTTCGACTTCATCGTGTGGATGGAGACCGCCGCGCTGCCGAACTTCCGTAAAATCTATCGAAAGCTAAACCGCACTGGGACATTTCGAAATGGACTCCCATCCGGCACATACACACTTGAAATTAAATACGGTTAGCTTAGGTCCCGACAGTCGAACACCATGGAATGGGTTTAGCTTATCCGGTTAAAGCGTACGGCGGCCGCAAGAAGTTCATAATCGCCACTCACGGCATGATGGGACGCAAGTCAAACTTCCAGAGCATTGCATTCTTCGCGCTAAGCGTGTTCATCCTGGTCGCATGCCTCTCCATATGTGCAGTCGAGTTTATGGGAACCACGATTTGTTCGCTACTTCGACGATTTCAATGACACCACTTGTTAACTTCCTCAAACGAATGTCGACGGCGGTTGTTAATACGGGTACCACTTTTCTAATCATGTCCTTCATTCACATGATACTACGGATAAACAATTATATTTCTGAACATAAGTCTGGAGAAAGCCCGCAACGCGCATATAAGTGCTACAAGAGAAGTCTAAAGCGGCAGAAAGGGAGAACAAAGTTGGAAACAGCAGCATCGAGCAATTTGGACGGGAGCAGAAAACAATAATACATTAAAGTAAGGGTTGGATTATGAAAGACAACTGATGTGATCTTGATCATTGCGACCCTTGCGACGCACGGACGCTAGCAGCGAGAGCAGTCGGTGAAGACCAGAGAAAGAAGCAACTGGCAGACTAATGCCACGGCCGCTGAGATCACAATGCCGCTGTAGCAACAATCGACAGCGGCAAACCGATTGACTGCTGCCGTACCCTGCATTGACGACGCACGAATAGTCAGTGTAGGCAACGACTGCTTTTCCCTGTCGCATCGGCAAGGATCGCGCCGACAAACCGGATGCTTCGACACTTTGACACTCAACACCTTCCTAAATTGGCGAAAGTTATGAGGAAACGATCTGATGTCATCAAACCTTGTAGTTTTGACGTCGCGTAAACGACTGAGCACAGCTCGGTCAAATCTGCACTCGGTGCAGCGGCTGCTTCGAACCTTGTATAATCGAAGACGTTGCTCCAAGCTTGCGCGACTACACATTGGCGACCTGCAATGCTCAGCGGTTAACACAATGGTTTGTTTCGACTGCTTTATACCTGGCCGTATCAGAGTTATCCCACGGAATGTGCGAAGCAGCTTCGGTGCAGTACGTCGTTGTCCAATCAGTGCGAACCTGGTAAGCCAGCGAGACGCTTGCCGATGCACCCTTGGTGTAGCTGCCAGCCACCTCGCTTGTGAGCGAATGTCTGTTAGAGCAGAAGCGTCAAGGCAAGGTTGCAAAACGAACGCCTGCTTACCTGTTGGAACAGGCTTGCGAGAAATATCTTAGCGGCCGGGACAGTGCAGGAGGCGTGTAGCAACTGGAAATGCTGCTGCGAAGCCGAATTCGGCTCAGAAGCATCTCAGAATCCTGCAGAGGTCGGGCACGTCCTTCCGCCAGCCGCTCACATGAACCGGTGGCACTCGGCAGGACGGAGAATCGCTGTGTGCAGACGCTCTGGGTCATCCGCCAACCGTCAGGCGACATCTCGGTACTGAAAACCTTTCGATCCTTTCTCAGGTTAGGATGCGTACACTTACCGAGTAGATTTGGTGTAGACCGACTGCGTCATTAGCGTGGGAATTCGGCTGGGTCGCGGCGGAAGGCTTACGTTGCGTTGGGTCAGGCAGTCATTTTCGCAAGGACTTTGTAGGGGTAGTGTTGTAGACGACGATAGGTCTCGAGCGCTATCGCGAAGTAGTGACATAGGAGAGGAAAGATATGAAGAGAAAGAAGAGGTACACGATGACATCCATGTTGCTGCTGTTGCTGTTTCGAACTTTGTGGTATCGTAGAGAGGCGTACAAGGAAGTGGGTCGTCGTTAAGGCGAAGCTGACGCATCCAGTGGTAGCGACGCCGATGCCTTAGCGTCGCCCAGCGCTTGCCGAGACGAGACCGCGTGCCTTCGGAAACACCAACGTCGCACTGCGATGCCGCGTCGGAGTCGGAATCCTCGTCGAAGCAACCACTATACCGCCCTCCTCGGTCGCCTTTCCAAGCGCGCTGCGGGCACGCACGTTTTTTGAACCTATTGTCGAATTTCTCCTAAAAAGAAATCAGTTTGGAACACTAAGGCACTTTCCAAGCACATACCTAGAACTTGTGGGACGACTAGACGCCCGTGGGATAGGTATCTTCGAAGTGTCGATCACCATGCTTTGGGCTGCGCTTTCCGAGAAACTCTTCTCTGCCAGGAACTCGGGCGTGACTTCACGCACTTCCGACGGGTAGAGCACCAGCGATGAAAAAACGAGAATGTTCTCTCCAGCAAAACGCAAGATCTCGTCGGGAACTGTATAGTCGGAGGCACCGTTTAGAGTTCTCGAAAGAATCGCAGAATGATTCTCGTCGAACTGCGATGAGGTTGCGGGTAAGACAAAGTGTGCGGACCGAACAATTCGCTGTCGCAGACGCGCAAGAGCGACTCTTTCGCAGTCGGACATAGGTCTCCGCAAGCCGGACATTGAAAGCTGAAAAACGGCTTGCAAAATCCACTGTTAACGGCTGGCTCTTACCGGTCGCTTGCGATTCTTCAGCGAAGTCTTCTCATTGCCCGCGTCGGAGGCCGTCGAGGAGCCGACATCGCTGCCGTCCGAAGGGCCGATGCCGGAATCGAACATTCCTCGAAAGCCGTTAATAGCGCTGGGTATCTTCGTGGCGGGCTGCTGTTCCGGCAAGGCGGACAGCATAGCATCGGGTGTCTGAGATCGGTTGACACTCGACTGCACGGGAAGCCAGCGTGACTCTTCTTCGTCGAAGTACAACCGTCCACGAAGGCTGTCAACCACTGCAGATGGTATAAAGTTCTCGACGATGAGCCACCTAAACCATTCCTTTCAGAGCCGAAGAATCAAGTTACGCTCTCTTCTTGGGATCACTATACGGGATATACGTACTTACTTCAGTTTTAGATCTTTGTTCATCTCGGAAATGGACTCCTCCAGCGCTTGACGTTCTCTAGAATTTGCCTCGTCGTTATCCTGCATTTCCAGTCGGATCTGCTGCAGTTTGGTCATGAACTTCTGGAGCTTCTTCGTCTTGACTTCGACTTCCTGTCGCAGATTAGCGAACGTCTGGTGGATTTCAGCGGTGTTGTCCTCTTGCGCCTCTAACTGCTGCAGTATTTCTCGTTCTTTGCGCTAAACAGCGGTCAAATAGTGGGTATCAAGGGGCATACACATACCCTCTGTTCCGCTAGCTCTATCCGTCGCTGCTGGAGAAGCTGTTGTTGCTGCCTCGTTTGGTCGGTGAGGTTCCCATCGCCAGACAGCAACTTGCTCTGCATGGCTCGGATCTTCTCTGCTACCGCTTCCTGTGCTTTTCGTTCCTCTGCGATTTGCTTAGCACGGTCTTCAAGACGATCCAGCATACGCCGTTTCTCCTAAAATAATCCATACGCTGGGATACATGCAGTGAAAGCGACCTCTTCGATAATTTCATTGTCACGAAGGACTTTCTGTCGTTCCTCCTCGAGCTTGCGTTCCTGCTCCATCAGTTGTGCCTCGACACTTGTCGACATGCTTCCTACAATGCAACCTTAAACGATTCCCGGTTGTTCACCGAACCTTCAGTACTCGCGGTGTCAGGACGCTGGTCGTCATGATGCCGTCGCCTGCGTCGGCTGGTTGCAGAACCCCCTCGCTTTTCAAGCATGGATTTCAACCGAAGGATTTCGTCTTGGAACTCCCTTAGCAGGGCATCTAAACCGCGGTCAAATATTGGGTTTATCAAGGTGCATACACATACCCTTCGGATCTTCGTTGATACGCGGCTTGTTTTTGATTGATTTCGCTCGATTTGCATAGCGTAGTGTCGACAACGTCTCGTCGTAGTTGTAGGAGGCTGGGCCGATGTTGGCCACCATCACGGTTTTGGAGTTACCTCCGAGAGAATCTAAACAGGGAACTCGATGTTAACGAATCTGTGCTCCAGGCCGACCCTGAAGAAGGCGAGTAAGCTTGGAGTCTCGGTACGGAATGTGGGCGCTCTTTCCGTCAACTAACGCGGAGATGACGTTGCCCAACGCCGACAAGGACAAGTTGATCTTGGTGGCCTCTTTGAACCGCTCGCCCTCGGCACCGGTCTTCGACTGTCGTTCGCTTCCCGCCAAGTCGACAAGGTTCAAGCGACCCACGCTAAAGCAATGGTAAGATCGCGTTGCTACGCATTGTCGCTACCGAATGTGGTTTTCGCCGTCTTCGCCTTGTTCAGAGCACTCGACGGTGATGATGAAGATCGCATGCGATCTTGACGAATGCTCGTTCATATTCGTCCGCCTAAATGAAATATTCAGGTTCTTAATGAGCCTTTTCAACCAACCAACTCTTTAAAAGTGCCAACTCACCCGACAGATCGGTTCATGTTACCGACGGTCATTACATGAACGATTTCCTCCGCGGATTTCGTCACGAACGACGTCAGGTCTTTCACGTAGACGCCGGTATCCGGTCTTTCCTTCAGCTCCAGTCGCCGCTTCTCACCTTTACGATCAAGCAGATCTCGGATCTCTTCCTAGAGTAACAGATATTTGACTGTACATTCCAGAATGCCTTGACCATGCTTAGGCTAGACCTACCTGATAAATCTCCAAGTAGCTGGCGCGAACGAGGTATTGCTGGTTGGTGGACTCTGAGATGTGGCGGAAGATATGGTCGATTGCATTTGGGATGACACCGCGCAGATCAGGGTCTTCACGCACTCCCTCCATTGTAAACGTTTTACCCGTCCCTTAAACATGGATCGTTAACGATCATGTTGCACCGTTGTTACCGGTCTGCCCGTAAGCGAATATCGTGCCATTGAAGCCATTCAGCACCGAATCGACCAGCTCGCGAAAGGTCTCATAATAGAGATCCATTTGTTTGGAGCTAAAATAAGGTTTCTCCCAGAGCACGGGAAGCGCTTACTTTTGGTCGTATATAGCATCGAAGGTGAAGCATTTCGGCGGGGAGTCCTGCTCCTTCGGGTTCTTCACCTCTACGACACCGCGCTCCGTATCCATCGCAACGATGCTAAGGTCCAAATTCAGTATTGACTATGACATGACAGTTTACCTGCCGTGCCCTTGGGCGATCTCCATCTGCGATAGCGGACGGCATCGCACGATGACTTTGACGGCTTCGCTGGGCCCTGAACCGGCTAGAGCAGTTGCACTACCGGGCAATGTGCCGTTGGACGTCGTGGGGCGGGCATGATGATTAGTCACCGCGACAGTCATCGTGCGCTGAAAGTAGTCAACGATTAAAATCAGCAAGCTACAAGTGCTAAAAGCGGTACTAGTTCCCGGTGGGGGAGCAGTGCATTATGAGGGGGGGGGGGGGGACTTATGCATTTTTGGTGCACCAAGCAACGTTGCCACCTTCCCTCCGCGTATCAGCGTAAACTATCCGGAGCCTTCATCTTCGCCAATCCCACTGCGGAAGTGCACGATAGGTTTAACTAGCAACTACTTTCCGTTTCCCAATTGGCTAGTAAGACGCGTGTTTAGTGGAGAGTGAATAAGCGAATGTCCACGCTTTCCTATTCAACGCGTAGCCCTTAGCAACTGAACGGCTACGCTCAGATGGCGAAAAACTTCCGTTGTACTCTGTACGTATTTTCGAAAGGAGACGCCCACACCGCATTACCTTTTTGGACTATCCCGGAGAATCCAGCACGCGTTGCAACATGTCCAAGTTCTGAGATCGTACGATCGCCTTGGGTTTAGCGTTGACTTGGTGGTATATCCTGAAAATGCTGCCACTATTATTACGTTTGATCTTCGGTTAGCGCGATAACATAGCGCGAAGCGTCAGAAGCTCTTTGCAAGGACCACAAATGATGGTCTAGCATGCATCACCGTTTTCTTAATAACGAGTCGCATAACGGTCGGCTACCTTAAACTCTTTTTTCGCCGCTCCTACCATTCGGAACCCAAGTTATTTGAAGAGACCGCTAATCTAAGAATCTAAGCATAAAAGACCCGAGCTTTTTTAAAGAAGTTAAGATTCTGCTTCACTGATGCGTGGGTCAAGAAATAGAGTAACGACTCTACAACTGTCAATTCACAAAAGTTTCTAGTGTTCCACACTGCTGTTTTTGCGCCCAGGCACTTAAGAGAACATGCTGTTCTGGTCCACGATGATGGATGGATCCACGGGCTGGTGTGATAGGAACAGTATCCCCGCCAACGAGTGACGTGATGTATGTCACTGAGCTGACGGAAAGTGGCGAGAATGAAGCATGAACAGAGAAAAAGGTAATGGCATCGCTTGACCATTGTCTTATTAATGCTTGAATTTTGGCAGTAATCGACAAAGCAAATGATAGTCTTTTCATCATTAGGAACGAACCAAATAACTTGGCGAAAACACGCGAAAAAAGCATGCGCGGAAAGTCTCGGAATAAACAAGGCAAGAGGAATTTCTTCTACGGCCAGTGGCCCGTCGGGCCGGGCATTACGCTGATGGCGAGCGGCTGCCAAGTGGACGAATCAATAAGGCTTCCGGTGGCGCTCATCTGAATAATCGGACGCACGGGGCGAGCGACCTGGCGAACGCGTACTTGCGACCGAAACTTCGCTTACTGACAGGCCGTGTACACTCTTTGAGGAGGCATAGGCATTAATTGCACAGAAAAGACATAAATTGAGGGACGCAGACGAAGAATCAATCGCATTCCATCAGCATTGTTTTCCCCAAAATGACAATAAGTTATCGTGCAGCAAACAGGCATCCACTGGAACTCGGTCTCTTTTACGCACCGCGCGTAAAAATAAAACGCGTTATTTGCTTTTATTATTTGACAACGGTAAAGTTAAGACGCCTGTTTTGTATTCTAATCCATTCTAACTGTCGAAGAACAGCATTAATTATCCTGCTTCCCAGTGTCGACATGTGCCCTTGCTTCGAGTTTAGCAATATTTTGAAACACCGGCATTTCTCTCTCCGCTCCTCACTGGTTTGCCGCTTGCGTCGTTTTGGCGGCCGCGACTCAGGGAGCGCTTTGTTGTTTACTGCTAATTTGCCTGCATTTTTTCGTGATGCAATTTCAGAATTTGAGCATGTCGATCAAGCTGCATTCCATTTTCTACAACTTATTCCGCCGACAGAAACCCTGGATGGTTGCTGGTGAATCGCCTGTACGGAACGGAAAGGGACCCACGAAAATGGCCAACGTTGTGTCCTCGTCTACGACCGACTGGTCAGTGTATGGGCGTCAGAACAACACCCCTACACAATCCGCTTACAAGTACGTTCGAAGTTAATTTGCATAGTGCGGGAACTCGGTAACCTTTGAGCGCCACGCAACACCGCAAGCGTAGGAGTACTTTCATTGCCAACGTACCAGCCACGTCATTTGGCACATAGAACCGTCTATATAAAATTGTGATTGCGATACTAATGTGCTTAGTTAACTTTCCGAACCTATCATAGTTCCACCTATCTTAGGCGCATTTAGCTACTGCTTCTCTGCTATCAACACTTGGGTGTCCGTTTTCAAGTTCGATAGTATCTGGAGAATTAGAGGATGAGCGAGTTCCTGACCGCATACTCGTCAATTCCGTCTCCTCGTCCAGGATTCGTCGTATTGGGCGCCCCGCATGATCTCCGTCCCGTTTACAAAGGCGAAAGTCCAGAAATGCGCAGTAAAAACTCGCTAGGTTCCGCCGATTGTGAGGACAAGCGCGATCTTTGTTTGAATCACCGAGATCTGCGCGCAGATTAGGGCATATAAAAACCACCGTTAGCTGCCAATGGGATTTTCGCACAAAAGCGCGGCAGGTCACTTGTAAGCGATGATGCTTGCGAGGACTAGAAGTAGGTGGGTCTTTCACTTTACTGCGAAGTTTGGGTCGCCACTTGCAGATGGGATTGTCTAGTCGGATCGTGATTTCCGTACGGAAAGCTTGGAAGTGCTGCGTAAGCCACGGGTTAGCGCTTTTTTGCGGGCTGACCTTGCTATGAGCGCGAGTGTGCCTTTTTCATATGCTAGGTCACCGTGGCGATCGATTCGTAACCAACTGACCGGGGCGTCACTTCTATTGTTGTTCTGTCTTGGCGCCAATCCCCGCCGCCCAGACCGACAGTTTAAACTGCATATGCTTGCGCTTGTCCTGCGAAACAGCACTGTTATTGCGGTCATTTCTTCAGACTTACCTTGCAGCTTTAGACCTTGGCCGATTGTCGTTAACATGGCGGATTGTCAGTGCCAAAGCCGCGGATCCATCCACCTCATTGTCGGGCCGATGTTCTCCGGCAAGACGTATGAAGCAAATGCTGTAGTGGACATCGTCATAATGCTTTTAGTACCGAGTTGTTTCGCCTCACCAAGCGCCACACTCTGGCCGGCAAGCGCACCATTGTCGTGAAGTACGCGCGGGACAACCGCTACGATACCGAAATGGCCTGCACGCACGATATGTAAGTAATGATCTGCGGAAGCAGCATCCAACCCATACGAGCACTTGAAACGTGCAGGATTTAGGCACAAGATGGAGGCCATCTCGGCCATCAACATACGCGACATTTTCAACCGTCTCAGCAGCTACGACGTCATCGGCATCGACGAGGGTCAATTTGTAAGTTGCAAATATCTTTTTAGTCTTCGTCCTAGAAATTGGTTCGTACAGTCAGTGCCCATTTAGTTCGGCGATGTGGTTGAATGCTCCGAGGAGCTCGCGAACAGCGGCAAGACGGTGATCATTGCTGCGCTCGACGGCGACTTCCAGCGGAAGGTAGCCTACAGAAGGTATAGCAGACCTTAAGCTGTCTCTTTAGCCATTTCCTGGCATCGCGCAGCTGTTTGCTATGGCGGAGAAGATCGACAAGATCAATGCTGTTTGCCGCGCCTGCGGACACTTCGCGTCCTTCACTTATCGCACCGTGCAGTCCAACGAGGTTGGTTACAAACTAAGGCATTTTCAAGTAGACCTCATCCTATGTTTAGCGCGAGGTGATCGGCGGCGAAGATATGTACCAGGCAGTTTGCCGTGCTTGCTACAACAAGTTCCACGCTGCTCAGGCTGCCTGCGAGAGCTCGGCTCGTGCCAACGAGGTCACTGCGAAGCACAAGGAGTCGCAGGTGCTGAAGCGCATGAAGAGCATCGAGAACCACGAGTGCGATCCCGCGTTGAAGAAGCGCATTGCTGTTTAACGCTCTCTACGTCCTATGCCTATTTTCGTCTTTCACTTGCTAACTATTTCGCTTAACTTTCTGTCTTCCAACGTTGTCTTTGCGAGTGCCGCACGGCTAAATTTCACCGATGTTTCCCGATAAAAAAGGTTTACCAAACATGGGCAGGGATGTCATGCCATTTGTACCAGAAAATGGGTACGCCTAGCTTAGGCTTCGCTGCCATGATATTCAGTCTCAGCATGATCTGTGGCAACAGCTAACATGCACGTACCGCGTAGGTCGAGAAGTGGTAACCCTATGTATCAAGGTACATGTCTCAGCATGTCAAACTAGGGCGCGTGAACCGCTGTTCAAAATCATGAAGTGAAAGCATAGGCCACGTTGAGATTTAGATTGCACCGATGTAGAGTAGCAGTTAGTGATCATTAATTTTGAAGCTTTCCAGCTCGCAATTTCGATTTCGTATTAACTTGCACGAAGTTTTCTTTTATTTACAAAGTTCCTTAGAATCCATTTTAAAAATAACATCTTCCGCACAGGCAAGCTAACAGCGACATCCGAACGCACGATGCTTGGCTTAGCGCAAGCATAGTGACTTAGTGTGCGAATAGGTATACGTGTAATGATCGGAATGTGGCACGTCAACAAAATAAAACGGAATGGGACTTAGCGGTTATCACGGAGTATGATATGCACATGGGAAGGTTACGCGACGAGGTCAACAGAAATTCAACAACAGGCATGAGGCTGAGGAAGAGCGAATCGTCGAGGACAACAAGAACTACGAAAGAAACGCTGCCATGAGATCGTCGATTAGTCAGAGATCGAAACAGCTCTCGGAATTTGTGTCTAACACAAATACAAAGGCCTCCACACTATGATACATTGGAGTGACTGATTCTCACAAAACTAATCGGCTTCATGCGCAACTTCGATGGGTCGGTCGGACGCTCCGATCGGAACGTTCGACGCTTGCGTGCTCGTAAATGCACTGGTTGGGTTGCTCTGCTGCGCTGGGTGCGCTTCTTGTGCCTTTGCGACCAGCTGCTGCTGCAAAAGACGGACTGATTGGAGGAATGCCTAAAACTTGACCGTTAGTGCCGAGCAGTGTTAGGATGGACTCAATGCGCAAGGACGAGCAAGGCGAACCTGGAATCGGGGATCGTTCGGTCCTTCACTTGTGTATTCCGCATGCGTCGGAACAGTCTCCGCTTTCGTCGGTAACATGAGCTTTCCTGTCTCCAGGACGACGGCGTTCTGCTCCCGCTTCATCTGCTCCTGGTGCGCTGCGATTTGTGAAATCGCGGCAAGCTGCGTCGCGAGCGGCGCGGGCATCGATACGGCCTGCTTTTGCGCCTGTTGAGCAGCCACCGCTGCGGACAGTTGCGTCGAATTGCCGATGGTGGCACGACGCTTCTGCTCCACTTGCGCCGCTGCAGCTTGTTGGAGCATCTGCTGCTGTTGGAGTAGCAGATGATTGGGAGACGTAGCGGCGGCCGCCTGCTGCTGCCTTATTTGCTGATTCAACAAATTGCCGTAATATTCCATAGCAGAAATGGTCCCTCTCTAAAATTGCACTCGTTTTTACCGTGTTTGGTTGAATACAAGAATTACCGGTTGCTGGTGCTGCGCAGCCGCTTGTTGCTGTGCTTGATGGGCCTGCTGTTGTTGCTGCTGGTGTTGAACTTGCATTTGTCGTTGTTGCTGAAGGAGCGCCTGGTTGCGCCTGAAGGAGTAACTAAGCGTAGCTACACTACGAAGTAAAATACGAAGGGAAACACTACGTAAGGTAATTAGCTTTAGCGACGCCTAGTGGTGGGCAATTTATTGTCGGCAGGTCCTCATCACTGTAATTTCCGTTTCGCGACTACGGCGCGTCGCGACTAAAGACCGAAACTGGGGGTCACAACTAGGGAAGGTCGGGGGCACAACTACATAGTCAGAGACACTCACATCACTTGCGTACAGCTAATCACTTGGTCCCTCTCACTTGGCGTCTTCACGGGGGCTTGTCACTTAGCCTCCTCACTAGAGGCTTCTCATTAGACTATACCCCGACATGACCCTCCCCGATCCGTACTGACCCCCCCCCCCTCCGTACCGTAGGCCGTACCGTACTGGGCCCCATACGTACCGTAACCCGTACCGTACTAACTGTACGGCCCGTATTTAGCCGTGCAGGGACGTAAGAGCCCGTACAGCCACCAACCCTATAACAGAGCCGGGAGCCACATGAACATGAAACTAAGCTAAGCGGGGGAAGCGGAAAACTGGAAGAAAAATGAAGCCAAAGACAAGCAGCCGCACAAGCCGTACTTTCTACGGGCGTACGGTTTTTCTACGGCCCGTACAAAGGGTCTTAGCCGTACTGGGCGACCTCACCCGTACCGTAAAATACGGCTTTACGGTACGGATACGGCCCGTGTTACGGTACGGGAGCCGAATTCTAACTTAGACCCGAATAGGTACTTGCGCGAATCAAGTGGACTCATCCTCTCATTTGGGCGTCTCACTTAAGTGGTGTACCCTCACTCACATGACTTGGGCTTGAGCGAGAGAGGACTGAGCTGGGCTGACTTGTTGCTGTTGTTGCTGCTGCTGTAGCGCAGCCAACTGCCACTGTTGTTGAGTCAATCCAGGGTTTTGGAAATTGCCTAAACCTATCGTATACTTCAGGGCACTTGTCACCTACTACTAACCGTTCAAGATGGGTAGACCGGCCACGGACTGCCCAGGCGTTGAGAGTGCATAGCTACTAACGAGATGCTGTGCCGCCGAAGAAACCGTCGGCGCCTGCATTACGCCGTTCGCTGCCGCCTGATTCGCAGCTGCGATTAACGCCTGTTGTTGAGCGACACTCTGTGCTTGCAGCATGGACGGCGGAACGCTTGCCATAGGATGCTGCATCGCCGTTGTCATCTGCGTTGTCGGCAACGACGACATGGACATGTGATGCGTGCTCGCTGGGACGACATACGTTGAGTTTGGCAACATCATTGGACGTTTAGCGAGGTGATCTGGCTGAATAGAATGGTCGATAAGCACGATCAAAGCTGCTGACTACTCACATAGTTTTGGAGAGCGCCTATGGTTGGAGGTAGCTGGCGCTTGAGCCCGTTGACGTCCTTCGCAGGTGAAAGCTTTCCGTTCATGTCGGCGTCTAGACCTCCAGGCAACAGAACATTCTTTTGAAACAGTTTCATGACGTCCATATCGGTGAGGTTCCTGAAACGCGTTGCCTGTATACTCACTAGAATGCTCGAAGTTATGCTTTAAAGACGGAAGAAGGTTGTCTGGTGTATGACTAGAATGGGTTCGTTGTACTAGAACGCGCACGAGAATCTAGGTATTCATCCCAAAAATCAAACTTGTGGTCAAGGCTCTTGAACGTATAACTGCTCGAATGGTGTCTATGCACTAACCTAAGTGTGAATGTACCGAAAAACCAGGCATGCGAGGAAACGAAGTGCGTAATTAGCCACTAGAGCGCAGTGAACTACGGGGATAAAACAGTTACAAATTCGAGGAAATAGGAAAATCTCAGTGTCACTCGCAGAGGAAGTGCAAGGTTGAACATGCTTACCCGCAGTTCATCATGGGCTTCAAGACGCGTTGCCATGAAACCGGAGCATGCGAACAACGATGCACGCAACAACGGCATGCAATGCTGCGCTTGCGTGTCGTGGCGCAGAGCATGCAAGATGTCGTGGCTCACGCAAGGACCCACTCACGCCCCTACGTGATGGCCTCGTTCTTTTAAGGGACTCGATCAGCAAAAATGTCTGCCTCACCATTGGCATCAAGAAATCACTAGTGGTGAAGTAAACTTACTGGACTCCCGCCATGTTTGGCTTGGAACCGCTAACCAGGCCCATCGCTCGAACGTCGAGGCCGCCAGGTTGCTGTGCACTGGCCAGCTGCATGGCGTGATGATGCTGGTTAGCGGCAAGTGCCGCGAGTTCCTGGTTGAAGGCTGCCATCTGGTCGCCCATCTGATGCTGTCCGCTCTGGGAAGGATTGCGGTGTACCTGACGCGTCTGTTGCGGACTTTGTGCGCCTTGCTGATGCGCGTGGTTGACGGCTACCGGTCGGAAGGACTGTAGCGGTCGCTGTGAATGCTGCTGTTGGGAATGGTAATGAGCTCCGTTGGCGTATGGGGATGCGACGACTGGCGAATTGCTGACTGCGATCTGTGCAGGTCGCTGTCCTTGGATATACGCGGCCTAAAGGTACGCGTGAAAGAGCTTGCAAGTACATTCCAGAGTGACAAGTTTCGTCGCGTTGCACGCCCTACGATATGCCTCGAGTAAAAGCGTGCTGCACCAACGTATATCATTTGGCGTTACATAAACGATTAACGGTCAAAGTTTAGCCGCACACTAAGCGAGACTTCATCATGTGGCCAATCCAATGGCCAGCCGTTCCTGGAAGGCCGGAGTTCAATGCAGCCAAGTGCAGACAGCGCAACGAATGATCGACGAATTTCATTACCTTGATGGCCAAATATGCCGAACGCGAGCAAGTCAGGCGTTGCGCGCGCGAAAGACCAGAAACAACTGTTTTTGACTCGCGTATTCAGCCTAATTAAAGTTTAAATAGCTGCGGGAGCTGGGTCTCCGTTACTACCCGGCAACAGGAATTGCAAGCAGTCCATAATTCATGTTTTCCCGTGAATAAATCACCAGCTGCGGCAAGCAGCTGTCAGAAAGCGCGGAAAATTGCATATTCCGCAGCTGAATTGCGGAAGGGCAATATTTCGCAAAACTTCACGGCCGCGCGTGCCCGCTGTAAACAGGCAGGTGCGAAGTTCGGGGCCACCTGGCGGCGACTTAATTTACACCGCCATCAGACATTAATGAAGGGCAGGGATCGCTGCGTCACCGCGGGGATTGCAGGGGATGGCCGCTGCAGCGCACTGTATTTAACGAACCAGGACCTGATATTTACTAGTGTAATAACACGTACGCCGCGATAA
This sequence comes from Aphelenchus avenae, assembly GCA_020875895.1. Lineage (NCBI taxonomy): Eukaryota > Metazoa > Nematoda > Chromadorea > Rhabditida > Aphelenchidae > Aphelenchus > Aphelenchus avenae. The sequence continues at coordinate 302,336 of JNEY01000018.1, forward strand.
TATGCTGCGAAAACATGGCCGATCTGCAAATATCAGAAGGATTCCCGCATGCAGGAATCTGTTTACGTCACACAGACACCTGGAGATCCGGTATTAGCGAACCAGGTCGGACATTGCCCTTTCGGTAATCACGGCCTCGCGGCTTATGTCGAGTCGTTGCCTACTCAGGGTCATCAATCCCTTGATTAGCTTCCGCTTTTCCGGCTTATGGCACTTAAAATAATCCGCTAAGCACATCTAGTGGGATTGCGAGGATGCGGCGCATGGGCGGAAGGAGATATAGCTCAACTTCTTTGAGGTAAGCCGTCGCTAATGGCACTAAAAATGAATAATCCCAACAATCCACGCACTGGCGCAAAAGCGGTGAACTAGGACGTCCTAGCGGAGCTGACAGTCGCGTGCGTGCACGGAGGGCTACCTCATCGGCCTATGCGTGTAGGGCTATCGATTCGCTAGCGTGGTCATTGTGCGAAGGAACGCGTCGTTGGCAACGGAGTCACGTTGCTATTCACGCAGCATAATTTATTTAGCGCTGAATGGTGCGCGAGCTTAGCCGTCTCAAGTGTATTGCCCATTATTCGCCAAAGTGAATAATTTGCAGGCGTGAAAGGGGAAAACTAATCTGAGAGTATCCGCGTTGAGCATGCAAAGTTGGTCGGCTTGGTGACGCACATGGAGGTATGAATGCTTTCAGAACTCACGCTTCCACACGCGCTACCCATGAAATATTAAGGAGAAAGCGGGCGGAAGAAATTGCAAACACGGGTTCTTTCTAAGAAATCTTCTCCCTCCCGCGGTTTCCGTCAAATGCCCGCAAAGTACGGCGCGTTTCCACGACATTATGGAGCCGGGGGGTCGTGCAAGAGATGGACACACATTGAGCGTATCCTGGGGTTACGTCTTTAGCTTTTACGCCTAGACAGACGTCCTCGAACAAACGGTAACCAAAAATAGACCCTCAAAGATTTAGTTACCGTAATCGCAGTTATAGAATAATTTCGCCCGTATAAAGCAATGGATTGCGGGAAGCAACCTAGTTAGACGTCTGATAAAGTGCACCGGACATAATGGACCCGCAGACAATCAAATGAATGGACGCGTAATCAATAGGGTAAAGGTGAGCGCAAAAGTCATCCTCGTCTTTTTCTTCGAAATGCAACGTACTTTCGTCGTGACCTTCTGAAGTTATGAACAAACATGCTCGTGACGCGATAAAGGAAGACACGACATGGCAGGCAAGCACATAAACCATCGGAATGTGCATAAACTGTGATGCTTGAAGCGTTAGTAGTGATAAGCCTTATCACACGAGAGCATAAGCTAGAGATTGCGCCGCATGCACGACCTCGTCGGGTAAGTGAACCCAAATAAGAGACGTTATCGCGGAATGTAGCTGACTGTCCCCCGCTTAGTGTCCCTAAGAGGATTACACGTGAGCGGACGCTGAAGAAGGAAGCATGAGGCGCGCGGCACTTCGATAAGCGTAGACCCCGGTGCGCGGATAGCGTAAACATTGCGAGGAGGTGCGGCCACAACAGGAAGGCCGCGCCGTGCAGTTGTGCAACGTTCCGGGGAATTGTAGTCGCCTTAGCAGGGGAATTGCTCATGTGGGGAGCGGAACTTGGCCACACAATTGACGCACAATTAGATTTAGGCCTTTGAATTGTCCTAAAAAGGAATTTCCTCCAACTCCTATGCGGGTGAATTCCTTTCTGTTGAGCGACGCATGCCCACGAAAGCGAAATTTAATTGGCCGCGTCCTTGCGAGTTGCCATGTGTGCTTCGTCATTTAATGCACGAAAAAACGAAGCGGTCGGAGTGGCCAGCTCGAACAGCTAGCTTGATATCGGCAGCACGGCTTAAACGAAAAACTTGTGGCGATGTTGCATGTGCAGATAAGTAATTATGCGAGCCGCAGGCACGCATAAAGTCGAGCTAATGCAGGTCATGCGCTAGCGAAGCCAGTTACGTAGGAAGAAATGGGCTGATAGACGCGAGAAGTGACCGGTATCTCGCCAAGAGCATGGCTACGCTTTTTATTGATGCTGCCCTTGTCTAAGCAGCAAAAGTGTGCTGGACGGGATCAACCGTAGCAACTTCTTCCGGCCTGAAGCATAGAATCTCTTCGTACGTGTGCGTATCGTAAGCACGTGCCTAGAGTAGGAGCGTTACGTCCGAGGTGGTGAACGGCTAGTATGTAGCAATTTACCCAACGAGTTTGCATAACCGTCAAGGGTTTGGGGTGATAGCTGGATCAAACAAGAAACGTTCTAACTTCAGTACGGAAAATGACCGGGCAATGGCACGACTGCTGAAGAAGCGGAAGCAAAACGTAGACAAGTCGGCGTCACCTGATCTGTGTTTACGTGGTCCGCCTCAAGTGTTATTCCAGGGAATGTATAAACAGTGAGGCTCTCAAATGAATATTCATGAAGGAAGAACGCACGCCGTCCGCTCCCGGAGGGTGTATTTTACTCTCACGTGCATGGGAATTCGGAAGTACGAAAGGACATCCCGCTAGCCAGGGCGTAGATCGATAGCCGAGTAGTAGGGTGACGCAATTGCATACGCGGTATTTTCGCAGGATTGTAAACATTTCAATTGCTTCGCTAACGAGCGCTTCAATAGAGGTCTGATTGAGCTGTGTCCACCATTCGCACTCTCAGATGAAAGGCCTTGCACGGTGGAATAAGTTAAAAACCGTCCGACCGTGGAGGCCATTATGAATTCCATTCAGTGAGCATCAAAGAACTTGTAATTTGCATCATTGTTAGCGGCTTTCAGCAGAAGCAGACCGGCTCGCACGCATAATGGCCTTTTCAGTGCGATCGAATCGGCGTGCTCAGGATGAATAAGTGATGGACCACTACTTTAGGAATCTCGGTCTTTACGCTTACCCGGAACACGCTATACACGCTGCTAGCACTACGCGAGAACGGTTCTGCGAAGTACGATTGCGTTGACACACCTGCGCGGCGTTTCAATAACGGAGCCACGGGTACTTGCGTCTTGCTACTTTGATAGGATACACGAGAAAAGTGCGACCGATGGCCTGCTTTGTTACTCCTAATTGGATCCCATCAGACGTACGAAAGGGAGACGATGAGTAAGGCAAAAAGTAAGCTGACGAGTGACGCAGACGCAAGCCAGTGGAGGATCCTGTAGGAATCGGCTTGTCTCCGGAAGTGATCACCAGACGAGCGCCAACGCAAAACAAAGGGCCTCGAAACGGAACGAGTTACGAAATGAAAGTCGCCCACGAGGCGGTAATCCCCCGTAAGCCGGTGATAATCCGCCGTAATGTAAAAGCGAAGCCATAAAAATGCAAATCGGTGGAAAAGCCCGTTCGGACAACAGGATTTCGCTGGCAGCGCCCGCCCCTGCTATTGAGGAATGTGTGTCGTTGCTTAGACCTTAGGTCGGGACAGAGTACGCAGCATGTCTTAAACCAATAACGTTAAGGCTAGCCACTGTAAAAGCATTAAGAAGGGAAGAAGTATCTGCCGGTATAACTAAGCTAATTGCCGGGATGGACGATGGTAATCAACGTGTTTAGAAGAGACAGAATTTAAATGCCAAGTAAAGTCTACAGATGCGGCGCGCAGCATTGAAAAAACAAGGAAAGTCCCGTGCACTATTCGTACAGTTTGCGAGAATCCCGGACATTAAAGCGTCGGAGCTATTAGGATTACGGACCGAGGTTTAGTGTTAGAGTGCCTTCAGAGCGGATGAAAGGCTTCATGGATGGCGATGAATCCGATAAGCGGATTAGGCGAATCCCTAACATAAAATGTGACGATGGCTGCGGAAGTAGAGCTAATCCACGCATGTAGTGCTATCTACTACTATATCAAATCCGTGAGGAAGCTGTGCTGGAGTCAGTGACCTTTTTAGGCTGTGCGTTGCTTTGCTGACCCTCGTTATGCTAAGCACAGTAAGAAAAAAACCTACATCGGCCGCGGAGTTCATGCTGTAGTTGTTCGTTAGCAGCAGCACCTGCGAGTTTCCAGGGACTGCTGATGCCGCCGTGGGCAGCGAAATTGACCCGTTTGATGGAGACGGTGGCTGCACGGTCCTCTCCGCGTTGGCAGGCGTAGCTAAAATTGCATGCTCAGCTTCTAGTCGGGGTTCCGTAGGTGTATAAGGTAAAGGAAAAGAACGAAGGGGGACAATGCATCATAAACGGTTCGCAAATTTTGCAATCGTATAGTGCACAGCATGCAGCGCGGAAAATACAGCTCCCGAGCGCGTGCATTTCGCAGTTGACAAACTCCACACCGCCATGTTGGAACCGACGTGATCACTAAGCCTACACTGAATAAGCGCCAATGACGATCCAATCAAAAATATTTTGCGCATCTAACGGATTAGCCGGTGGATCATCGCCACTTCTTCATTCCCCATGTAGATGCCCAAATCCGAACGCGGGAGTAACAGGTTTAATTTTTAATGGTTATTCTCCACTGGTTGTTTGTGTACCCTTGACCCCAAACTAGGCAACCCTGTCAAAATTTGTTGGTCCTAGCGTATATAAAGGCACGCAGGTTGCTTAACACGTCAGAGGCACCGTTCACGTACAACCAGGTGCATTGTTCAGTTTGACCGGACCATCCCGTATGACAGAAGTTGCCCTTGGCACGCGACGGAGCCGCATCGTTGAACATTTCAAACACGTTTCTCTTACTTGGAAAAAAGAGAACCTTTCAGTTGGACACCTCATGCCATATGGGTCCTATATTTTAAAGCCATCCTTAGGAAGACAGATGGAAGAACGTCGAATCGCTAGAGCGCTATACATATCGCGGATGAAAAGCACACGCGGTCAGAACTAGCCTCAATTACGCGCGTCTCCGCTTACGAAAGTGCACCACCATTGAATAGTCATGTCGCCTTAAAATGTCGGCGATTCATAATGCATTCGAAAACAACCACGCACGCTAATTCTCGGAAGCAGAAACGTACAATGCGCACTTATTACACTGGGCGACTGAATAAGCACTGTACAAAATGCATGACAGCCGCGTAATTTCTAGCGAATACAAGTAGTTCAAAAGCTGGTTGTCCCGAACTGCCTACTGATCAACTCCCGGAATTGACCGTAGATCTAACGGAAGTCTACGCGTACAACCTGCCCGCCGTCGCGGCCAAACCTGGCGTCAACGCGATACAGGCAGCGCAGACATGCGCAGCTGCCGCGCGTCTGGACAAACGGATCTGTCACCAGTGTTTGGAAAAGATTTGATCAGCACACCAGGGCCTTATTCGTCGTCTCGTGACCGTGATCCTCTAGCTGCTTGTTATTAGCGTTTAGCGTGCTGTTGCCCCAGCTTTGTTAAGGTGGCGCAATGCTCAGGTGATTACATATAGGATCAGCCAACCTAGTCGTGCATTCCCTTAGTACCCCTACGAATGTACCTCTGCGGCAGCTGCCGCTTTTAAAAACCACCTGCCCGTGGGCAAACATTAGCGTCTTCCCCGAGTTCCTCAATGGTTCGCAAGGTATGCGTTTGGATAACATGCAACCGCATAGAAACTCTATGAGAGTGCAAACGTATTCCCGATCACATTTTTTCCACAGCATAAAGATACATGGAAGAGGGGTGCGCAGGACCGTTAATCTTTGAAATCATCGCGGTAAGAGGTAACGGCTATTGTGACGAGTCCTCAGTAGGTAGGCACCGATAACCACTTGATGAACAGAGCCCGAAAATCGGATAAAAGGTATGCCACACGCGACACCAAGCAAATTGTAGGCGAACATTTTTTATGAATATTTGTGCTGCATTTCCCCAAAGGGTATGAGGTGGCTGCCCTCCAGGTATTGTTCCCACAATTTCTGGACGTCACTTACCATCCGNGCTTCATGGATGGCGATGAATCCGATAAGCGGATTAGGAGAATCCCTAACATAAAATGCCATGATGGCTGCGGAAGTAGCGCTAATCCACGCATGTAGTGCTATCTACTACTATCTCATGTCCGCGAGGAAGTTTTGCTGGAGCCTGTGACCTTTTTTAGGCTGCAGGTTGCTTTGCTGATCCTCGTTATGCTACGCACGGTAATGGAAAAAAACCTACGTCGGCCGCGGGGTTCATGCTGTAGCTGTTCGTGAGCAGCAGCACCTGCGAGTTTCCAGGGACTGTTGATGCCGCCGTGGGCAGCGAAATTGACCCGTTTGATGGAGACGGTGGCTGCACGGTCCTCTCCGCGTTGGTAGACGTAGCTAAATTGCATGCTCGGTTTCCAGTCAGGGTTCCGTAGGTCTATAAGGTAAAGGCAAAGAACGGAGGGCAAATTCATCATCATCGGTAGGCAAATTTTGCAAGTGAACAGCGCACGGCACGCAGCAGCGCGGACAATACAGTCTGCAGGCGCGTGCATTTCGCAGTTGACAAACTCCACATCGCCATGTCGGAACCGACGTGATCACTAAGCCTACGCTGAATAAGCGCCTATGATGATCCAATCAAAAATATTTTGCGCATCCAACGGATTAGCCGGTGGATCATTCACCATGGAGATGCCCAGATCAGCAACTGATCCGAACGCAGGATTAACAGACTGAACTTTTAAATGACTACTCTCTCTACCAGTTGTCTCTATACTCTTGATAGGCAACCATGCAGCCCTCCCGAAATTGTTAGTCCTCCCGTACATAGGGGCACGTCGGATGTTTAACACGTCTGAGACACCCTGCACGTACAACCAGGTGCATTGTTCAGTGCGAACAGACCATCCCCTTATGACAGAAGTTGCCTGCCCTTGGCACGCGACCGAGCCGTATCCTCGAACAGTTCAAACATGTTTCTCTCACTTGGAAAAATGAGAACCTTTCAATAGGACACGGTATGCCACATCGGTCCCATATCTTTAAAGCCCACTTAGGGAGACAGACGGAAGAACGTCGAATCGCTAGAGCGCTATACATATTGCGGATGAAAAGCACACGCGGTCAGCACTAGCCTCAATTACGCGCGTCTCCGCTTACGAAAGTGCACCACCATTGAATAGTCATGTCGCCTTAAAATGTCGGCGATTCATAACGCATTTGAAAACAACCACGCACTCTAATTCTCGGAAGCAGAAACGTACAGTGCGCACTTATTACACTGGACCACTAAATAAGCACTGTACAAAATACATGACAGGCGCATAATTTCTAGCGCTTACAAGTAGTTTGAAGCTAGTAGTCCCGAACTACGTACTGATCGACTGGGGGCCAGCGTCGCCAAAGAATTCCGGAATTGACCGTAGAACTAACGGAAGTCTATGCGTACAACCTGCCCACCGTCGCAGCCAAACCTGGCGTCAACGCGATACAGGCAGCGTAGCCATGCGCAGCTGCCACGCGTCTGGACAAACGGATCTGTCGCCTGTGTTTGGAAAAGATTTGATCAGCACACCAGGGCCTTATTCGTCGGCTCGTGACCGTGGTCCTCAGGCTGGTTGTTATTAGCGTTTAGCGTGCTGTTGCCTCAGCTTTGTTAAGGTGGCGCAATGCTCAGGTGATTACATATAGGATCAGCCAACCTAGTCGTGCATTCCCTTAGTAGCCCTACGAATGTACCTCTGCGGCAGCTGCCGCTTTAAAAACCACCTGCCCGTGGGCAAACAATAGCGTCTTCCTCGAGTTCCTCAATGGTTCGCAAGGTATGCGTTTGGATAACATGCAACCGCATAGAGTCTATATGAAAGTGCAAACGTGTTCCCGATCACATTTTTCCAAAGCATAAGGATACTTGGAAGAGGGGTGCGCAGGACCGTTAATCTTTGAAACCAATGCGACCAGAGGTAACGGCCATTAAGACGAGTCCTCAGTAGATAGGCACCGATAACCACTTGATGAACAGAGCCCGAAAAAACGGATCAAAAGGCAGGCGTCAGGCGACACCAAGCAAATTATAGGCGAACATTTTTTTATGAATATTTTTGCTGCATTGCCCCAAGGGGTACGAGGTGTGTCCGCCTCCAGGTGTTGGTCACACATATTCTGGACTCACTTACCATCCGATACGGACATTGCGTTTACCGGCACGGCGAAACCAGAGGCTATAACAGCAATACCACCGTTGGCGGTTCTTACTAGAAATTGACCCTCGTATGGATGACGGTGCATTAGTGCTCCTAGACCGTCGTTGTCGATACTTGAGCCAAGTGTATGAAACGAAGCAGAAGGTAGAAACATGGATGTCATGCCGCTAGACGCCGCTTCATTGGATGACGTTGCATTCCGTTCCACAACGACGGAGCTCGGAGCAAGCACAATCGGTCCCGCGTGGTTCGCAGATGATCGATCGGATAGTTGCCCTCCGTTAGATGTCACGGTAGACGTTTGAGTACTAGCTCTCCCCGGCGTATAGGTCATGGGCGTTTGATGTGACTGCTCATAGCCGGAAATAGGTAGCGTCATGCCGATAGAAGCTGACTACAGGTATTATGGGCAGAGATAAGAGTGTCGACAACCATAAAGCAGGAACCGCATAATCGTCGATGAGCGCTGGTAAGGTGCGGCTGGCTGATAAAAGCACTGGGCGGCGAAAGCCTTTCGGGAGATGTGTGGAGCGATGATAATGACCGCGATAAAAGCGCCACGGTGACACTCTTGCACCCAAGTTTATAGGCTTAGCGAACTCTTCGACTGGCTTACGCTGATTTTCCTAGAAAGCCGAAACGCTATCCGGCCCTTTCCTAAAGGCAGAGGAGACTGCAGGCTAGTACGTGTCCGGATCATTTGAGAACCAACGTTCGAGAACCAATTGAGCGTAGGGCTTAAGAAGGCTAACCCTGCACGAGGACTACTTTACTCTTACATGCATGCACGGTTGATTTAGATACCCCAATTGCCCCAAGCGAACCTAACGCTTTTTCTTCTCACGAAATAACTTTGTCTCAATTCAAGTTCAGCCACAGGTCGCGATTTTGCGGTTCGCTTAATTCGCTAGGCATCACTGTTTATTCAGAACGATGATGAAATGTTAGGAAAAAGATGAAGATTGCCGGACATACGATTGCGTTACATGGAGCGTTCCAGTTGCTGAGCGTCTTGTAGGTACGATCTCTAAAGCGCATCATTATGGCAGCTTAAGAATTTTACCAACAACAAGAGAATCGCAGCTACCGTTTTTCCTCTAAGAACCCTCTTCGGAAGTTATTTTTAAGAGACCAGTCTTGGAAAAGCACTATTTTTAATCGCTATAGCGCTCTGCTGTTCGTAGTGTTGCTTCGAAACTGGATAATTCATCCTCTCAACGGGACGCTCATGCTGTGCAATATTGCAAGCAATGCGAACATGTCATACCTTCATGGCAAACAGAGGCTCGTTGATGAACATCCTGGGGTCAACCGCGGCACTCCTTGAAACGAATCCAGGTCGAAAATTACCGCGGCCAGACACGAGCGAACCACCGGAGGGCGGCAGGTTGGTCCACTTGACGTTACGACGGAAGTAGTACGAGTTGTCGCCTTCTACGGCGGGCAAACTGCCTAGTAGGAAAAGGAAGACCGCCACTGTCATCACAGCAAACATCTCAAGTGACCACTGGTGGTGGCTAACCGCGGGCGAAGCGGACGGGAGGTCTACGAGAGGGTTTCATGGATGTGTAAGATTAAACCCAAAGTATTTCGCTTCCGAGGAGGGCGGATTCGATGGCAGCCCAAAAATTGCCTCGGCCCCCGTTCCCATCATTGCCCGACTAATTGACGCTTCCGTGCCGTAGAACGGCGGCCAAAGTCGAGTTGCAATCATCATTAATAGCAAATTCCGTTACGGCATCCGTTCAAGTTACGTCAGACATCCCAACAATCGCCTAGAGCACAGTGCAGTGAAAGCGCACAAGGGCAATAGCATAGTTTCACATTAGCAGCCAGAGATTAGGTATCTGCAAACTCTACCGTTCCTTGAAACATGCCCTAAGGCACCAGGCACTGAAATTGGGGCATGCCGGATCGTGCCCTTGGCACACAGCAGGACTAGAACCGTTAAGAACGATGAAAGAATGACAGAGATCCACCAGTCTTGGCTACTGCGGAATAGGCATACTGCCAGCCGTTGCGTAAAGCCGTAATGGTAGTACTGTCCCCGGTTCCTTAAACCCTCCTGCATATTACAATTACGGGTTGCCTAAAACCGTTCGACAAACGCCGGTTTCGGAGAGAGATATGGCGCATTATGAAACAACTTATTATTAAGCTTAGCATAGCGTACTAACTGCCGGGCTACTTTCAGCAGTTGCTTGACAGCGAAGAAGACTTGACATTGATACACTTCATCGCATTCTTTTTCTTACTTGCACTTCAAGCTGACCAGCGAGCGCATGGTTTATATTGAAAGTAGCTCTTCTCGACAAACATATGAAGCCCATTAAATGCACTAAACATGGCCGGTTACCAAGGCCTTGATTTTCACCTGGAGCATGCATCCAACCCACATCCGAAAAAAGGTTGAGAGGCACCATGTGATCACCAGGCGCCGTGCGATCACCGAGTATTGGGTATGCTTGAAGTTGTTCGGTAGGGCTTGACCTACAAGCGTATGGCCATATAGCCGACGAGGCGGCAAAACGTATGCTTCTTTTATGATCGCCTCTTACGTAATTCCTCTCAACTTTACGTGTTTCGTTTTTCTTGCGTCTCAGAACCCTGTACACAAAAAGAACGGAATAAAGTTAGTATGGTTTTGTACCAAATGTTATGAGGGTGATTCAACCGGAAGCGCCTTGGCGCCGCTTATAAAGTAGTCCATCATAATAGGAAGTGTTTCTCGATTCCCGGGCGTGTGAGAAAGCGCTCTTCGCCCTCGGTCCCATTGCCCGATTTCCTTTGAGAGCATGATTGTTTGCAGTGACGAGGACGCGTCCGCTCAGTGGCCCACTCACTGCTGGCGCTGCTATGGTTCGAACGGGTGGACAAGCCGAGGTTAGAGACGTTGCGGGCTGCGATAGTGATTCGCCGTGTGCTGGTCGAGGCCGAGTACGGCCCGCCAAGTCGCGTTCATGCCGCGCGCCCCCGTCCACCCTCAAGGTCATTTTTGGTTTCCGTCTTCGGAAATGTCAATTAATTCCTGCTTTTTGACGGCATTTACGGATGCGTCCATGCATTTCTTTTGGCGGCGGTCTTATGCAATCGATCCCTTACTTTCCTTGCTTCACACAATATCGCTAGCTGTTATCTCTTTGTGAGAGCCTGATTGCGTTCTTCGCATGTGACCCAACAAAGTGAGCATAAATACGACTTTGCTCCCCGTTTCCTCCATGCTTACAGCATGCACGTTGCACTCTGAAGCAAGCAAATTGACCGGACATGACGCTGCGGTAGGACCCGTCCAGCGCTTCCGCTTGATGTCCCAATTAATAAGTTGTTGGGAAATTCACGCCAAATCGCTGTTTGCCTCGTAATAGTAGTCACGGCCTGTGGTTACGCTAAGACAATTGGCCACCATTTTGCTAATGGTAGCGGAAACCGGTGACAGCGACAGTAGCTTCTTCCTCTCATCTTTCGTACGTTGCACTACCTTAGCGGCCGCCGATTGAAAGGTGGTATGCCTGCCGATCACGCTTGTGAATAGGATCGTGGCTCGTATTATTCTACAGTGCACTCTGGGATTATGTCAGAATCCTTCAGCAAAACGGAAGTAGTAAGTAACCTGGTCACCTGTTTCCATTGATTTGGCACTATATCGAACTCTTAGTCGCGCAAAAAATTTCCTTGGCCTAGCTTCTCCGTTTTATACCTTTGAAGTAGTAGTCAGTTGGCTGTCCTGCGCGACTGACCGCCGCTTGGACGGTCAGAGATTTAAAAACACGACGGGGCTCGTGGCGACGAGCCTGTAATTAGAACTGGACGCCCTACCAGAAGACCCATTCTTGCCGACTTGATCCTGCGACCCCGTGCACGACGTTTTTCTCCGCATACACGTGTCTGTCTTACGAGAGAAAGTGGGCTAATAGAGATCCGCCGAAGCACGCTGTCTGTGCCGCGTGTACCAGCAAACAACCCCGCGAAACATCATCTTTGTCCGATCGAGTGCTCTTTTTTCCGTGCCGTGCATGCAGTTCACACATCTCGTTTGAGACAACAATTATTCTAGGTAGATGCGGCCATATGGGCTGGCTTGTACATGAATTTCATCGCAGGCGAGCGGATTTCAAATTCGGCGTCCTATTACTTCTTTCATATGCTTCTACGACTACCTCGGAAGCAACGGTTCCCACGTTCACCGCTGTGCTGAACGCAGATATATCGGCATGGGAAGGATCAACGCTTACGTTGAAGTGCCCTCTCTCAGAGTCGTCCTTCGAAGTCGAATGGTATCGGGATGGACAGGCAACGGGCCGCACGTCCCTAATTCTCAACATTCCTCGGCTAGTCGCGCATCGACTCCGGCTTATACCGATGTCTAGCTTCTGGTGATAACGGGCGGGCCTTCTCACCTTCCTTCAACGTCACGGTTCTGTGTAAGTCAGCATGTTTCGGATATGGATTCACATGGTTCTGCTTAGACTTGGATCGATTCGAGACGAAGCCATTATCCTTCTTCAGCGTTAGAGCGAACCCAGCTGCGTACTTCATCCTCAAGCCTCCACCTCTGGTACAAAGCGGCTCGCTAGATCTCAGTTGGAAGTGGTTCTTCAACTCACAGGAGGTGCTCCAGGTGTCACGTCATTCGCCACCGTAGACATTTAGGTCTTCACAAACGACACACACTTCGTCTCTGCTCACGGCGATCTTGTGGTGCTCAAGGCCCAGCAGTCGTTCGGCATCTACCGAGTCGAAGTTAGCACGCAGAATGGGAGGATCATAAGCGACGAATACACTGTGAAACAAGGTATGCGACCTATTACTTGTCGTGCCTGTGCTACGATGGGCTTCTTCTAGACGACTCGGTACTAGCCGCCGCACCACCGTTCTCCATCGTGTACCATCCGAAGGATACCTTCGTGGTCTCGAGGGCATCATCCACCTCCTCCGCTCTCTTCGAATGTGTCCCATCGTGGGACCGCTTTCCGGTAGAGGTCAAGTGGTACCTGAACGGGGACGAACTCAACGATCCGCGTGCCCGATTCGAGCTATCAAATCGTCGCCTGGTCCTGACAAATCCGGCTGCTCTCCTGCACGAAAGCGCACATTCGGCAAAGATTTCATGTCAAGCCACGACCAGTGACGGCTTCACGCAGGATCGAGCCGAAGCTCATTTGGAGGCATACGGTGCGTGCAGTGTAATTTTAACATCACGTAATAAAGAACGATAGTTTAGAAGCTCCAAAAATTTCCCGTCGGTCGCTGCCGGAGCAGCTACCTAAAACCGTCGGAACTAGCGTCAAGCTAGTTTGTCGTACCGAGCGTTCGTGGCCCCGCGCAAAAGTGAGCTGGTACTTCAACGGCGAACCGGTATGGACGAGGTTACTATTGCGGTTGACCAAGAAGCTTGCAGGTCGATAATGCTACCAACGAAGCGCTTCTCCTACCCTCTTTGCGGAAGGATCAGTTTGGCGTCTACCAGTGCATAGCGTCGAATAAAGTCGGCACGGACATCGCTCAAACATGGCTTAAACTTGGCGGTAAGAACCCTGGAGCGGAGTGCTAGTACCAAATTCTTCAGACAACTCATCAAGCGAGGAACCTGCTGCTACGGATCCGCCCGAAGTGGACCGAAGGACGCTGGTGAAGTCAGCTGCACAAGTTGTTACAAGCAGCACCAGCCTTATCGAATATGGACCCACCAACCAGAGCTTGCTGATTGGATCGAATATTCGCATACCGTGCAAGACGTCATCCAGTGGACGCAACATTTTCGTAGCGTGGTACAAAGAGGTATGCCCTGAACGCTTCGTAGCATTGCCTTTTTTCTGTTGTCACCGCTGAAGTTTCTGGAAACATTTTGGTTTGGTTCTTAGGGGCATGAAATCGGCAAAGCGGGGGACCGCGCGCGCAGAATCACTCTCAACCTCGATAACAGCTTGTCCATCAACCAAGTTGGTCCTGACAGCGTGGGCAATTACACATGCGTGGCGAGAACGGTGAATGGCGAGGAAGAATCCGCTAGCGGACGCCTCGAAATCATCGGTTAGCTCTAAGAATAGCAGCAAAGATGAGTCTTCGGTTTTTTAGAAAAGCCCGGTATGCCCATTGGCGTAGCAGCGGAGCTGGTGAACAACACTGTGCCGGCTAAAGTGCGAGTGTCCTGGGTCCAAGGCTTTGACGGGAACTCGCCGATTATCAAGCACGGCGTAGAAATGCGTACCGTTGGACCTACGGGTAAGTTCCTGCGCAGTTTGCAATTAGTTAGGAAGAAAATTACTGAGGCCAAATTCCTCTTTAGGACTTTGGTCAGAATGGGAAACCGCTGTGGACAACGTCCCCTCAGAAATGTGTTGCACGACGTTTGTTGACAACCTGAAGCCTTCGGCGACTGCAGAATTCCGAGTTGTGGCCTACAACCGTCACGGCAGAGGCATGCCGTCGAAACCATCGCTGAACGTCACAATGCCGCAGCAGCCACCTGCCGCCGCTCCCCGCAACGTCGTTGCTAGTCCGCGAAGCTCCTCGTCCATCGTTGTACAATGGCAACCGCCTCCTGCAGAACAATGGAACGGGGATATCCTCGGATACCACATTCGTTACAGGTAACCACAAAAACCGGGTCTGAAGAATCTACTTTTTTTAGGTTGTCCGGATACGCTACCGCTGACTGGAACGAGAAAAACGTTAGCAAGCCTCACGCTCGAAACGCACTCATTGAACCTCTGATCACATGGAGAGAATACGAGATCCAGGTGGCGGCTTTCAACGACCGGGGGTTGGGCGTCTATAGCAAGCCTGTAACGGTCACTACGCTCGAAGATGGTAAGCGTCCTCATGCGGCATGTAGAGTGAGAAACTGTCGTTTCAGTACCGATGCAAGCGCCCCAAAACGTGGAAGTGCGTGTTCTGAACTCCACTGACATACAAGTGTCCTTCGTGCCGCCGGACCAGCAAATGATTCCTGGCGTGAACCTAGGCTACAAGGTAAGCGCGTGTGTGGCGCAGAGGTCAAGCGTTAGGTTCTCGAAAAGCAATGCCCGGGTTCAATCCCAGTGAGGGACAACGGCACGATCGGCTATGACGAGAACGTGCCTGCCGAGGGCGAATGGTTATTCGCTGCTAACGATGTGGAATAACGGCACAGGGGCCATCTGAGCCATATTTTTAGATTTTAGCCGTAAAAACCTTCAAAGTTTACGATATTATTACGCACAAATGATATCTTTAGGTAGAGCTTTGGAAAGGCGAAGTCGTCTCCGGTCGGTTGTTCAAGCGAGTTCGCGTGGATCCGGAATTCGGTCCCATAGCGACGAAGATCGGTGGTCTTGAGAAGTTCGGACACTACAACCTCACAGTCAACTGCTTTACGGCACCCGGCGACGGACCGCGCAGCACGCCAATCGTAGTTGTAACGGATGAGGATGGTACGTTGCCCTCCTTGTTCTTTTGCATTCAGTGTCCACTTTAGTGCCGGGTCCAGTTGCTTCTATTAACTTCGACCAAGTGATGTTCAGCTCCGTAGTCGTGATGTTCGAACGACCAACAGAACCGAACGGCGTAATACTGAGTATGTCACATAGGCGATAAGTTAGCGACATGAAACCTTAGAGTACATCATTCGGCACTGGAAGACCGACGAACCTGCAGATAAGCGTTCCATGGAGGTTAGCGCAAGCGAACAGTCTGCCACCATCGAGGGACTAATTGCGTCAACAAGCTACTCAGTGGACATCCAAGCAGTCACTAAAGCAGGCGCAGGTCCGAGAGTCGAAGCGAAGTTCGAATCGGGCGTCCCACCAGGTACTACTGCTAGTATCTTCTTGGTTATCGATTAGTTCCTTGGAACCTGTTGAGCCATGCATTTAGAACTACCTGGACGTCCGTCATCTTTGACGGTCACCGACATCGGTTCACGCAGCGCGCAGCTGCAGTTCGTCCCAGGTTTCGACGGCCATTCTTTCATCCGCCGATGGATCGTTGAGGCACGGGTCGGCTCAAGCAGCATCTACACAACGGTCTTTAATACCAGTGCCCCGAAAGCCAGAGCGTTCACGGTCGAAGGCCTGCGGCCGTACACGAAGTACCAGCTGCGACTAATTGCCGAGAACGTACGCGGCCGTGGTGCACCGTCTGACCCTGCGAAGCCGTTCGAGACCCATCAGACGGACCCCGAGACGCCTCCGCAAAATGTCTATGTCGAACCACTATCTTCGAGCGATCTCTCAGTCGTGTGGACGCCTCTAACTCCTGCGCACTGGAATGGCGAGCCCGTTGGATACTTGCTCAAGTACCGCGCAGCGAAGCAACAAAGTCTGGCTGAGCTTGACGATGATGATCAGACGGAATGGGTAAGCATGCCAGCATTTACCTACAAGTGTACACTGGCTTGCATGCTTACCGAACTAATTTAGCACGAGGTCCGCGTGAATAATCCGAAAGCTAGTGAGCTGAAACTTACGCAGCTGAAGCCGTTCGTGTCGTACCAGATCCAGGTGCTTGCCATTAACACTTTTGGGCGGAGTAAGCCGTCAGAAACAGTATTTGCGACGACCTACGAAGATGGTTAGATATCACATGCAATATTTTCTTTACTTTGGTAGTGTTTAGTTCCTTCTGGTGCACCGCGAAATGTGGCGGCATCTCTTGGCTCTGAACCGATGTCGGCGAATATTCAGTGGGACGACGTTGCGGATGACGGGAAGAACGGTGTGGTCCTCGGTTTCAAAGTAAGGCGGCCCAATATGTTCACAACACGTACATGGTTTTAGGTTCGACTTTCACGGGACGACGCAACGGATTCCCTCGATGCCTTGCTTGTGGCCGACGTGCCGGGAGCCGACGCACGGTCGTACGCCATTAAGGGCCTTTCGCCATTTTCTTCCTACCGCGTGACTGTCGTCGCGTACACGTTGGTCGGCGACGGCCCACCGAATAGCGACGCACCCGTCCTAACAACCCCGGAAGATGGTGCGTTCCACGTGCATTGCTTCCCTGTGTCTTAAAACTTTACGTTTGGCATTTAGTGCCATCGGCCCCACGGAAGCTGCTGTTCAACGAGATCACGAACGAGACTGTGAAGCCACTATGGGAACCTCCGGGGCATCCCAACGGACGTATCGAGGGTTACAACATTCGCTACTGGCGCTTTGGGCAGAGTGAAAACCAAGCCGTGAACACCGCTGCACCTGCCAGTGCAACATATACCGCGAATGGTTTATCGCCATCTACGACGTACGTGTTCTGCGTAAAGGCCCAGACGTCAGTTGGGTGGGGTCCGGAAGCATGCGCCGACGTCCTCACCACGTCGGCACGAGGTAAACAGTATTTTGCAAAATTAGCATAATCCCAGTTCTCTTTCAGTGAAGCTGCCGCTTCCTCCGCAACCCGAACAGAACAAGGCCAAGGAGCAGTCATCGGATGCCATCTGGATGCGCTGGTCAGGCGGAAGAGCCCCCGGACAGGCCGCTTTAACGGAAGTCGAGTCGCCACCCCGGGCGACTGAAGTTCAATACCAAAGGGCTAACGAGGATGGATGGACGCGTTGCGAGCAGCTCGTTCCTCCAAGCGAGAACCTTGTGCGGATAACTGGGTATCTACCGCTTGGTGCAACATATTTAATCTTTGTCTTTTAAGACTGCTACCCAACACAGCGTATCGAGTGAGGATTCGGTTTCTTGGGGACGGGTACGAATATTCGAGCTGGTCCTCCGAGTCGAACTGGATAAAAACGTTGGAGGCTGCACCAGCGAAGCCTCCAGACCAAGTGCAAGTTCGTCCGTACGAGTCCAACTCCGCTCTGCTCCAATGGATGGCACCTAAAATGGACAGCTGGAACTCCGACCACGTCGATTACCGCATTCGGTACCGAATATACCCCTCAAATGACTCGTACAGGACGGAGGAGGTCGAAATGAAGGACGACATGTCGGCCAATGATCTTCTGCAGTACACGCTCAGTCGACTCGCAAGGTAGAGAATTATTTTGTTCGACGTCAGAAATGCGTGTTTAGTTTCCACCACTACGTCGTTCAAATGGAGACCGTCAACCGTCGCGGCTCGAGTCCTCCGTCGAAGCCCGTCTTTGTCTACGTTGGATACTCGATTCCCAAGCAGGCAATCGAGCATCTGGAAGCGGAAAGCACCTCCTCGACGACCATCCGCGTTCGGTGGGATAAGTGGAAGTCTTCGGATGATGACGTCATTAGCGGATATCGCGTGCGCTACGCTCCGTTACTGTCTACCCTATCCTCGGAAATACGTTCGGAAGCGGAGGGTGGCGAGTCCACCGAAGAGATTGTGGTAACCGAGAAGAACGAGGTCGTGCTACCTGATCTCCGCAAATTTACCGAGTATCAGGTATTATAAGCCCATCCAATAGCTTTGATCAGAGTTAAATCTTAGATCTCTGTGGCTGGATACAATCGTGCCGGAGAAGGCCAGCCTTCCGTCACGCGTGTTCGGACTCTCGAAGACGTTCCTGGGCCAGTTGGCGACCTGGTGTTTCACGATATTCTGCTGGACTCCGTCAACGTCAGCTGGTCGCCGCCGCAGCAACAGAACGGTCGCATCCAGTGGTACATCGTGAACTACCGCACGTACAAGATGTCGGATGAGTTCCGAAAGGAGATCCAGCAGAAGACCGCGCTTACCTACCTGCTTGCCACCAATCTCGAAGAAGGCGTCACCTACTACTTCGCCGTCCGCGCCGAAACATCTGCCGGCTTGGGCGCGGAAACTGTGGGCAACGTCACAATTGGACACAGCGAAGGCGCTCCGGATGCACCGGATCGTCCGATCGTTGTTCCTGAGCAAAGCACTTTCTTACTGCGATGGGAGGATGGAGGCCCTGGCAAGACGCCAATCAAGGGGCACATTATTCAAGCAAAGCGAACTCGACCAGCGCCAGCAAGTCTGGTAGGGTTTTGAATGACTTTTTGTTTCGCTTCATAATTTCGTGAAGTATTCGCTTTAGAGCGCGTCGTTAAACGAAAGTGCACTAACCATAAGACGATCACGGCGGCAAGCAATCTCCGCGGAGCTCCTGTCCGACTCTCCACCTCGACATACGATTGGAGAATGGTTCACCATTTCGAGCGTCCTTGGAACGGACTCGCAGTATCGCATCAGTTACCGTCAGCTGGAGCCTTCGAGTTATTACGTGTTCCGCTTGTACGCACGAAACGACCTGGGCGTCGGTCACCCGAGTTCATCTTCCGAAGAGCTCTACGTTCCTGGTAGGCCGCTGTTTCCAAGCAAAGCATGCGTTCTTCTCCGATTTAGCAACGATACCAGAGGATCCCTTCTACACCAAGTGGTGGTTCCTCGTTATCGTCGCTCTCCTAATCCTCATTGTCATCGTGATTTTTATCGCAACATTGTGCATCACCAGCTCATCTTCGAAGTATAAGTCCGAGAAGAATCATGCCTTCGATACGTTGCAGTTGTCGGACGGTGGTATTGTGTCCTACGAGTTGCAGTCGAAACGGATGAAAAGGTACTGTTTAGCATCCTTCATGCAGCTAAGCCGAGTGTCTAGGAACGAGCCTCATCGGCGCCCAGAAACGCACAACACGTGGATCTCCGAGGAGCAGCTACGAGACCCCGTGACGGTGTACGGGAGCATCGCCAGCGGCATTAGCGGCACGGCTCCCGTGAACAGCATGTACCGAGCGCTGAACACCGACACTGTGCCCGGAACCTACGATGCGTCGTATCGTAACAGCATGCAGCCGAACTACCAGCCAGAGCAACCGCTGCGTGCTGAATACGCTTCCCGTAACCAGCTTGCGTCGGGCGACTCTCCTACCTCAGAGTATCACATCAGCAACTTCAATGCTGGTAACCGGTTCAGTGACGCAGTGGATTATAGCTTACAGGAGCCACAATCGGTGTACGGTACGACTTTATGGTTTCGGACAAGAGTACAGGATGCACTTTAGGTCGATCCGTTGTGAGGGATTCCGTTGACGACGACGAACCGGATCGAAGTTTCGCACGACACTACGAGTTCAGCCATCCGACGGACGATGTGTACCATGCCACTTGGAGACGCAACAGGGAGCAGGCCCTACCGCCTCCACCCATCGGCCGGCCTCCTCGGCCAGAGTCCTCAGTTTCGTCCAATGGGACACAGAGCGGTTAGTGCTGCTTACATGCTAAATATCACACAACAATTGCAGGGATGCCCGAGCACACGTTGCCACCACCGCTGGGCCTTCTTCGAGCCTCCCATTCCACGGACTTTGCTTCACCGTCGAACTACGCAAAGAGCACGGTGCTTGCCGAGAACGGAGCCCCAATTGTTAACGGGTTATCTTCCTTTGTTTGAGATCTTGCCTTATTGTTCAGAATTCTATTCACTTGCACTCTGCCTCAACCTTGTTGTCCTTGTTTTTGTCACTTAACAAAGCGTCTCCTGCCCTTGCACCTACGCCATTATCCCTACGCGCTTTCGAATAACAGTCGCTCACAAGAGAGGCTCAGGTCACTTGTATCATAATTCCGATTTCAGCCGAAGCGCCTGAAAATCGTTCGATGTTTGAAAGCTGTGTCACTTCCTTATTCTTGTCTACGTGGTCCTTGATCATACTTAAGTTTGCTGATCTCAGAAGCGTCAAGTTGCAGCTTTTAATAAACTTGAGCAGAAGTAACTTACAGAGATCAATTGTCTAAGCGGACTTTTTTGAGTATCCGCAGGAATCAGAAAGCACGAATTTTAGGGGTCTGAATTATCGCCACAAAGCCGAGCACGTCAGAGAGGAAAGGAA
>JNEY01000018.1:325400-354017 GCA_020875895.1 Aphelenchus avenae
AAATTCCTTGAATTTGGAAACTGCTACAAAAGGCCCAGGAATTATTAATTTGTTCCGGCAGCCGCTTAGGCACGTCGACGTAGCCCTCGAGGCAAACATGCCGCGGTGCGTGTTTAGCGTGATAAGGCCAGTAATCGTCCCTCAAGCTCCTCAGACGCGCATATCAGCAGACGTTCAGTTTGTGTTGTTGCAAGGGGCTCCCTAGCCTGCAAGACCCGCGGACCGCAGGATTGAGGCGCAGGCCCATATATAGCATGGACCGTGCTTCTGGCCACATGCATGATTGAGTACTTTCACGAAGACTGTCAATCATCCGCGTTTTAGAACATTCGGGTGGCTGTTGTGGCAAAAGAGACGTTGCCGTTGCCGGATAGTCAGCATGCCCGGGCAAACGTTCACGCTTCTCGATTACCTCGCCGCGCCAATTGTATTTGCACTATTCTTCGCCATTCTTTTTATCCTCTCAGTTGGTATTAATTTCACGATGATCGAACCTACGGACGATATTACAAGCTTCGAAAAGGTTTGTCGCGTTTGCTATTCTAGCCCCTAAATATCGCTGACTTGTCCCTAAGTGGAAGCATTCATATGCGTCACCGCCGGACAATTTTGATTGATTTTCAAGAGTTCGTTAACCACGCCTTTACCGCATGTAAGTTGTAGCTCGGTGCGCGGAGGAACATTCGACTGGGACCACATTCCGTGGAGTACGTGAACCTACAGAAGGCAAAAGCTAAGCAGGCCAGAGTAGATCGTCGCTCCTAGGAGTCACTCTGACGTGAGACTGGAAATCGGGTTTCACTAACGGGTAATCGTTTGAATCACTGTGCCGTATCTTACTTTGCATCTAAAATAAACATCGCTCCAGTTATTTTATTCGTGCATTGTGATCATGGGTGTAGCGGGGTTTGGCTACGCCCTGCAGACGGGTACGGAAACAAAAGTTACTCGCGAGAGCAACAAATCCTGAACAAATATATTAAGTGTATCGAGACAGAATAAATTACGGAAGAAACAACAGAAGAGTAGGGTGTGAGCAAAGGGTCACTAGCCCTCCTATATTAGAGTGAACAGCGGTTCTGACGCAACGTATCCTGAGCGTTCAAAGGGGAAGCCGCATCGAACTTCGAACCGCACAGTCTCCTGAAAAAAAATTCAGAAAATACGAATAATGCCGATGGGGCATACGTTTAGGCAACTGTCGCTTCGCCACAGATAAGACTCTATGCCGCTACGCACCACCCCGTAGTTGTAGAACTGGTTGCACCTGTGGTTATTCGACGGCGACTTTGACAGCAGTGTCACCTCGTCAGCATCGCGGCAATGAAGTGGGCACAGACTCCGGATGTTCTGAACCCACCAAGAACCCAGAAGTAATACAGGAAAAGTTTTGTGACACCGCGTTATCGAGCGGTTATTCAAAGATGTGCGACGTCACTTTTTCTCTTAAAGGTAGCAAATTATGTGCCTTGGTGATTTCTGACATGAAAGCAGGGAACACTGGAACTCACTAATCAAGATGGACTAAGCAAACAAGATGGTCCTTTTCAGTTGCTGGATAAAAGATAATGCTCACGCGTATCGCAGGATTAAACTCATCGTAGCAGCCTTTTCCAAAGTCTGCATAACCGAGCTCGTCGATGCCCAGAGAGCACTCCGTAAAGCGGCTCGTTGTGCTGTCCAGCGAAGTCCGTGTACAGTGCAACACCCTCCTTTCTAAACAGCGGACGACTCCTTGGTGGTGATTCGGGAAGTTCTTTTAACTCTTTGGCTAGGCAAGTACCTCCTAGCTTAAAAAGTTTTTATAAAAAGAGAGGACCTCGCACAGCCAGGCTTGCATAGGTTCACGCAAACCATGGTTCACCCACAAAACAATGGACGTTCAAACGAGACATAGGGTACGCGTCAAAAGGCAGGTGCGACTTACGCCAATGGTACGACACCTCACGCACAGTGTTTGACGGTCCAATCGGCGGAGCTTCGATCAGGCAGAGGATTTCGAGCGACAGGGCCACCAGAAGCCAGATGTCCATTCGGTAGAGACGCGTTCAAACCTCCATCCTGACTCGATGTTTTCGTTATATATCCGAGAAATTAATAGCGGCGACNCATGAAGAAAGTCTTGTGACATAGTGTTATCGAGCGGTTATTCAAGCTGTGCTACGTCACTTTTTCTCTTAAAGGTAGCAAACTGTGTGCCTTGGTGATTTCTGACATGAAAGCAGGGACACTGGAACGCACTAATATGCAAACAAAATGGTCTTTTCAGTTACTGGATAAAAGATAATGCTCACGCGTATCGCAGGATTAAACTCATCGTAGCAGCCTTTTCCAAAGTCTGCATAACCGAGTTCGTCGATGCCCAGAGAGCACTCCGTAAATCGGCTCGTTGTACTGTCCAACGAAGTCCGCGTACAGTGCAACACCCTTCTTTCTAAACCGCGGACGACTCGTTGGTGGTGGTTCGGGAAGTTCTTGTAACTCCGATATTACCTAGGCAAGTACCTCCTGGCTTAAAAAATGTTTTTGAAAAAAGAGGACCCCGCACAGCCAGGTTTGAATAGTTTCATGCGCGGGCTCTGAGCTGTGAAACTGTGGTTCACGCACAAAACAATGAATGTTCAAACGAGACATAGGGTACGCGTCAAAACGCAGGTGCGACTTACGCCAATGGTACGACACCTCACGCACAGTATTTGACGGTCCAATCGGCGGAGCTTCGATCAAGCAGAGTATTTCGAGCGACAGGACCACCAAAAGCCAGCTGTCCATTCGGCAGAGACGCGTTCAAACCTCCATCCTGACTCGATGTTTTCGTTATATATCCGAGAAATTAATAGCGGCGACGTGCAACAGATCTGCCAGGGAACGGATCAGGATTGGGCCCACTTGCGCACAAGCCTGGGCCAGGATGCAACCAGCGTACGCATGGTATTCCGAGGAGCCAATCCCGAGTGAAACGGCCGTGAGCGGCGGCCTGCGGCAACATATTTGCGGTGGGGTATCCGTTTCGCGCAACAACGCGTTCGGTTACGCACCGAAAGTGATAAATTGATGGACTAAGAAAGCATTGGCGCCTCAAAAGCACCGAAAAGGCGATTAATGTTCGTGTCGTGCAACATTGCGCGCGGGTAAAAACTGTGGAGAACCCACGACATATAAACCGAAAAATCCGCGTCAGCCACTGAGCGCTTCCATGCTTTGAGAGAAGCAAGCCGTGTAAGTTTCCTTAGTAAGCCTACGTACACACTATGTATGGAGCGAACGATAAAGAGATACTCGTTGAATTGGTCGATGAAACCAGGCCTTAGAGCAGAGATTCTATGCTCAGGTGTTCACACGACTCTGCTCCTCCGGACAGCAAACAGCATTGTTCTAACCTCCTTGCGCACAGCAGATGTTGCCAGGCAGTGCCTCTGTACTTTGCGTCTCAAGCGCTGATAATGCAAATCAGTACCGAGTTATATCGTGGAAGCATACTGAACGCCTCACTTTTTGCTACGCATCGAGCCCATGCAGGCAATTTATAACTGCGCCGACGCTTGCCCGAAGGTCAGCGTCCTGCACTGGTGCCAGAAACTTGCATGTATTTATCACTTCAGCATTACTTTTTGTTGCAACTGCGCAATTTTTATTCCGAGAACATTGGTGCAAGCTAAATGATGAGTGGATCTGTCTTGATGAAAATGCGGCAAAGAAGCAACCCATTGGCAAAATGCATCCTCACGAATTTACTAGGTACGTAGGTAAAAATTGCAAAAAACAACTTTAAATAAGTGTTTACGGGCGCTCGCCGTTGGAAAAAAACATAAAAAATTTTAATTAGACATTTTGATTTGTTCTACCGAAGGTGCCATCTGGCTGACCCAGTTACGTCGGTTACCAATGAGTTTTTTTCTATTTTGCCTCAGCATGTTGAATTCCAGAAATGTGGAGGAGTAGCCTCGGAGGCACCTGGAGAAGATCTGTGCTATTGTCGACGAGAAGTGCACTGCTCAACCAGGGAAATGCGGCACCTTGGCCTTGTGGGTGCGCAGTGCGTGTGCAACAGAAGCATGCCCTCGCAGCAGCACATTCCCTGCTCCGACAGCTGGAGCAAATCCTACGATGCCCTTTGTTAAGTACGTCATAATGATTGGTTCTCCGATCGCACTTGCTTCGAAATTTAGCTAGATCGATTCGCCGGCAGGACCCGAGAAAAAGCACCAAATCCACGAAAGCCCATAAGGCAGCAAGCAGCGAGAACGATGACAACAAGAATGATCCCTCAAAATCAAAAGGTGAGCCAAGCATCAGCTAACTTTCACGCTGTGCTTCAGATGACGATGGGAGCCCCTTTAAATTCGACCTCGAGAAGATCATAAGACAGATGGAGGAGGAACAGCGAAAGAGAGGCGAAAGCTCAGGAGACCAAGACGACAAGGACAACGACCTCGAGAAGCGCATGAAGAGAGCCGGCAAAATCTTTCTCATTGTCGTCGGAATTTTCTTCGCTCTACGCGTCATGAGCAGCTACGGCTTGGAGCCATTTCCTTCCGTGAATTGGACCGAGTTCCAGCATAAGCTGCTGCCCAGCGGACAGGTTCTTTCACTCTTATGAAGTGTAGGAACTTAAGATTTTTTAGATCTCAAAAATCCAGGTCGTTCCTGAAGAAGAAAAGGCGTACGTACATGTCTCAACCGGACAAACGGTACGGTCTTCATTGGCCCCGCTAAAATGCATGCATGTTTAGTTACCTCGGATATACGTTCTACGCCTACCGAACGTAGGTCGTTTCGAGGCTGAAGTCCGAGCTGCCGAAATCGCTTTTAACATACCACCAGAAAAGTGGGTACGAGTCGACTTCAAACGAGCCGACGACAGGTAAGCCGTTCCAACAACGTTCCACAACGTAACTATTTTAAGCATCGCTATGCCCTTGTTCGTTATTGCTTTCTGGGGAGCGCTCGCCCTTGTCGCTTTCATGTTGATCAAAGGAGTTAAGAGCTTCAACGTTTTCGAGTCTGTGGTAAGAATAATCGTCGTGCGGGTGATACATACCACGGGCTTTTGTTTAGCATTCGGTAATGAAGCACAGCATGAAAATTTACGATCCGAAGTCGGCTAGCAGCAAGCTGACGACGAAGTTCAAGGACGTTGCAGGCTTGCACGAAGCGAAAGCGGAAATCATCGAGTTCGTCGACTACCTCAAAAATCCGCAGAGATTCACGGTACGTTCACATAACAAGTGTGAAGACCACCTGGTTGCAGAAGCTTGGCGCTAGGCTGCCAAAGGGTGCCTTGTTAACGGGCCCTCCAGGATGCGGGAAGACGCTGCTTGCAAAAGCGTTAGCAGCCGAGTCGTCGTCGCCGTTCATTTCGGTCAACGGAACCGAATTTATCGAGATGATCGGAGGTATGTCGTCACACTGTTTGTTGCTCAACAGCTCGACTCAAATCAACCATGCGGTTTCAGGAATGGGAGCGTCAAGAGTACGAGCGCTTTTCAAAAAGGCAAAGACCATGGCACCGTGTATAATTTACAGTACGTTTTCAATACAGTTCCTATACAGCATACAGTTTTCCACGTACACCGTGATTTACAGTGGACGAGATTGACGCCATCGGCCGGAAGAGAGGCGGGACCGAAGCGATGGACAATACCTCGGGGGAGGCCGAGCAGACTCTTAACCAGCTACTCGTGGAAATGGACGGCATGGACTCCGACCAGGGCATCATTATGATTGCGAGCACCAACCGGCCTGAAATACTCGATAAGGTAAGTACACTTTCGGCCATGCCTTGTGTAGCACTGCGGGTGGACTGCATGCCGTCACAAGCCCGCTTCTTTAGGCGTTGCTTCGGCCAGGCAGATTCGACAGGCACATCTCCGTGGACCTACCGACGGTTCTCGAAAGAAAAGAGCTCTTCCAACTATACCTGAAACGAATCAAACTCAAGGATGCGCCATCATACCTGGCCGAGCGCTTGGCCCAAATGACGCCTGGGTTCAGCGGTAGGCGTTACAAATGAGCCAGTCCCTGGTCAGCGCTGCTTACTTAGGCGCGGACATTGCAAACGCCGTGAACGAAGCAGCGATCCATGCGGCCACTAACCAGAAAAAGTTTGTGACTATTCAAGACATCGACCTCGCGCTTAGCAAGATTCTGGCAGGTATAGAATGGACACAACACCGGAACTTGTATGACGTGATAGGTTGCAGGACCAGAAAAACGAAGCAAGACGCTGGTGAAGGAGGAAAGAGAGGTGGTCGCCTACCACGAATCCGGCCACGCGTTGGTCGGTTGGCTGCTAGAGCACACTGATGCCCTCCTCAAGGTAACCGTCGGTGCTGAGAACGCGCCCGATAATCTCTGTTTCAGGCAGGGATCTCAAACCCCCCTGAATTCAGGGGGTACCCCCTGAATTAGGCCTTTTGTCCCTGATTTTCACGAGCATATTCAGGGGGTATGGGGTCATATTTTTGCGGTAGTACGAGTTTTTCGTGTAGGAAGCCCATTATTCCACTGAAATAAGTCGTTGGCTTCGCCTGCGGCGGGCTAAAACGCAATTCTCTAAGGGAATCACGTTTTATTTGAAAAAATTCCGCCTGCAACGGCGAAATTTTTCTGGCGAAGCTTTCCTGGCGGAAAGCTCAAAGAGGCATTTGAAAGGTGCTTTTTTGGAGCGCCAGTAAATCTTGGAATGCCTGGAAAACAAAGCAGAAAAAAATGCCCCCTGATTTACCCCCTGAATTTGACTCCTGGCCCCTGAAAAACCCCTGAATTTGACACGCCAGGCCCTGAATCCCGGTTTTGGAGTTGAGACCCCTGGTTTCAGGTGACCATTATTCCCCGGACTAGCGCTGCGCTCGGATTCGCGCAGTACACGCCAAAGGATCGAAAACTCTTCACCAAGGAAGAGGTGACCCAACCGATCCGTTCGTTCTTGATGTGCTTTTTAGTTGTTCGACCGCATGTGCATGATGCTCGGAGGACGTGCGGCTGAGAACGTAACATTTGGACGAATTACCACCGGTGCCCAGAACGATTTGGAGAAGGTCTTGAAAGGTTGATCTTCGGTTGGAGTAAATTGCAGGTTCAGGTGACCAAGCAGGCTTACGCGCAAGTACAGCGCTACGGAATGAGCGCCGAGCTGGGGCCACTGAGCTTCTCGCCGCAACCAGGCGAAGAACGGCAAGCGCAGTTCATGAAGAAGCCGTACAGCAAGCAACTACAACAGCTCATGGACACTGTAGGGTGATGCACTAGAGATCGAAAACCTAACTTGCTCCTTAGGAAGTTCACCGTCTTGTCGCCCAAGCCTATTTCACGACGGAGAAGCTGCTGAAAGACAATAATGATAAGTTGGAAAAGGTAAGTTCACCTCGTCGCATTAGACGTCACCTACCTTCCGTTGCATGCGTACGGCCATATAGGATTTTATACCCGGTTGTCATTTGCTCACAGCCCTTACATGCATGACATTTAGATCGCAAAGGCCCTCCTGGAGAAGGAAACACTCACTTACGAGGACGTCAAAAGGTTGATAGGGCCTCCAAAATACGGCGACAAGCATGTTATCGAACTCGTCAATCAAGTTCTTCCCGACGACGAGTAGAACCGAGCTCCAACATTACAATACGGACAACAAACCAAGTCGACTGTACTTACTGCCTTGAACCTTCAAAGGATTTTCGTTTTTGTGGCTTATTACCTTGTCGTGTACAGTTTCCTTGTTTTCAACTATGTCTCGTTTGCCGTTTTGTAAACTGCATCAAAGCAGCATGTTGCTAAGAATAAAAGGCTATCGTTTCGGATGGGTTCATGAAATGTGAAAACTAAAAAACATCGCTCTCGCAGAGATTTGCGCTGCCCTGAAGACTTGACAAATGACCATGGCGGAAGATCAGTTGGGCGCATGCTGAAACTTCAAAGCCCCTCTGGCGTTCTAAAAAAAGCGAAATCCGCCGACCCCTACCCGTCTTGGCTTGCGCTATAAAGCTCGAGGTCAGCGCGCAAACGTTTCGCGATCATCCTTGTCGCCCGGGTTGGTTCGTTACCATGTTCTTAGCTAGCGTCGCGAAGAGACTAAGATACGTATTTCTGCAACTTTGTACTTGTGACTTTAGATGCGATTTTACTTGTTCACATTGGTGGCGGCTATTGGTCTATGGGCAGTTAACGCCGAGTCAGTTCACTGGCGTATGTTTCCTTCGATCGGTTATGCTTACGCAAATAGCCTTCGCCCTCCTCCCGTACAAGGAGCTTAACTAACGCTTAGAATGGAGAGAACTTGTGTGCGAGACTAAGAACGGCGTCGGGCCGGACAAGATCTCCGAAGAGCCGGCGCACTGCAACGTTGCTCTGAAGGAAACCGACAAGGACCCGAAGCGCCGGCTCTCCCCTCAGCGTGATGCCGGGTGCTTTGACGAGACGGTCAACGGAACCGTCCGCACATACTGCGACATACTGTGCCCTGGAGCTGACACCGTCTACCTGATCAAGCGAGATCCTCAGGCAATCGCTTCGCCTTCGCATTTAAACACTGACCTGCACGTGATTAGCGTTGGCTAATTGGTGGCCGTTTAGGTGCATCGTAGCTGCTTCGTCTTCTACACCCACAAGCTGGAGCGTCGTGGCGACGACTGGTTCTTGTGGCGAGACAAGAAGTAATAGTAGTAGCCGTTTTCCAATTGTCTCAGTGATCATGTTTAGCTGCCGCCAGTCACAGATCACCTTCACGATCCGATGCGAGTTTCTGTTTCCGCGCGCTCAGTTCCCCGCCGACCAGGAAGTATTCAGCAAGCTTAGAAGGCGAACACAGTGAGGATTCAAAATGAAGTATTTATTTCATTGTGTCAGAATCAATAAACATCCTGGCCGGACTGGGAAGTCATTTCAAAGCTGGATGCTACGAGTGTAGTCGTATTCGATAGTTGGAATGACAGCCTGAAAGAAAAATTAAAAGGAAAAGGCGAGATTGGTCTTACTTGGACAAATTTCAAGAAAATAAGCAGATATTGCTGGACTTCCAGATCCTTTCCATTGTCGGCCAATTGCTCCATGAGTCGCTTCATAACTTCGGCGTGCTTGCATGGATGAATCGAAGCCATTTGGATGCTGTTCAAGTGCGGATGTGACTCAATCGTGATGGTCTTGTTGGCGTGGTCCTAGAAACATAAGACAGATGTAGGGAAACTTTCTCGTTTCTGTCACGTGCCTGAGAAAAGTCCTCGTTCATCTGCTCCACAGTTAGCGGTTTCCCCTTCTCGTCGTAGCCGGCCAGCCAAAGCCGAGGCACTTAGTAGTATTTGTCGTAGGTGATGTGCAAATCGTAGGTCCTCGTGCGCAGAATGTTGTCGTCCGCGTTTCCCGGAACTTGTGAGCCTTCGCTGGTGTTTTGCTTGGCCTTCGGTGGTACGTAGCGATTCGGATCGTCCTCCTCCAACGCACCGCTTTCCATGAAGGCGTCCATGTCCATTGGCGGCGCATCGTCGTCCTCTTCAGCTTCCTCCTCGAGAGGCTTAACACGTGCCGCTGATGCTTTCTCTGGCTCCGCAGCAGCAGACACTTGCGCCGTATCAGTCGCAAAGTGATGTGTGTCAACCCACTCGTCTTGAGGATCCTCATTCGCGTCTCCGCCGTGAATGATCTGAAACGGACCTCGAACTGCGAACGAGTCACTAGGCCAATACCTTTTCCAAACCCGGGTCGTAGTCCATATCCAAGCATCGCCTATGGCATGGCACACGCCTCGTGATCAAAAACTGCTTCTCGGCCGGCAAGTACTCTTTTATGCTAAATTTTCACTATGCGCAGTTAGATGCAGTTTCGGTGCTTGACGCTTACCCAGCGGGATTAGCGGCCTTCTCCCAGTGCCACGTAGGGCAGTGATGAACCAGATGATCACCGGCTGTTAAGAACTCCTCCGGAGTAAGCACTCCAGTTTCCTTGAACTTCGACTCCTTCAAAACGGGCGTCAGCATTTCTCCTACGCCTAGTCTAGACACAAGGCATCAGAACAGATTTGTAAGCGCTAAACTTACGCGGTCCTCTTCACTTGATTCAGGAGGCTGTCCATCTTCAGGAGATTTCCGGATAGAATTGCAGGGCGGATTCGGTTAGACCCAAGAATTTCGCTTTTTCTCGTTCTGCGGGTGACAACTTCTTTGGCAAAATGTTTGTTTCGCTTCATGAATCTGTAACGAACCATCCGAGGGCAACATTCTGAGGATTTACAGTCTAAGACGTATACCAGTGACACAAACGTCTGATGGCTGAAGTGGTCAACACGCATGAGTGCAGTCATGAGCATTTTACAGAAGGCGTGAGTCTGCATGCAGCATCAGGGCTGTCTAGCGACAGGACCATCCAAATTTGCCAACAGTCAGGTGTGTCCGAAACATGCTCCTTTGGTCGCACCGTTGATGCGGACGATACCATGGCATGAACGTAGACAAGTATGTCGAGCATGTATTTGCTGCTGTGACCATCACTTCTCTGGTAGCGCTTTTAGCACAATCTGCATACTGCTTGCCGGCTGTCATGGAGGTCATGCGCAGTTTTATGTGCTATTTTTGCCTCTTCACTGCGAAGCGGATCGAGTGTATTACACTGGCACGCATGTCTCTCGGTGGCTCTACGAGTGACTCACAAACAGAGAAAGAAAAAGACGGATGCCAGTGGGAGGGTCGTGGCCTGCGTTGCGAAACGAGCCAGGCGGCTGGCGGGAACTGCCGTTGTTGTGCCCATGTGGAGCGGAAAAAAGTCTTTGGGAAGGGTAATGCTCGTCCAAACGCAACGTCAAATTTCACCCGCTTTGCCTGCTGCCTTTTAAAATTGCGTTGAGATTGCATCGCGTTTCTCCTAAGGCTTTCCGCTAATTGTCTATAAAGTTAACACATTCAGGAAAATGCCAGTCGTCACCCGGCAAACTGTCACAACAACGCGCACTACGGCCGGTGGAGGAACCATCACGGTCATTCCAGTATGGAGCATCAAGTTGATTACCGCCGTATGTTTTTAAGAACTGTACATCAACCTTTTAAAATGCTTTTGCTTGTATACTAGAAAACAAAGAGTTTGGAACGTTTAATTAACCGCGAAAGCGACATTGTCAATAGTATGCAATTCTCCCACCTACGCTTCATGAGGATGCTCACTAGACGCTGAGAGCACTACTTAAACTTGATTAACTAGCACTACAAGCTTTTCTTTACTTGTTTCACAGCGTAATTTCAGATACTGAGCGTCGTCATCCTCGTACTGGCGCTGCTCATGCATGACTACATGTGGCAACGTCATTCGCGCACCTTCATGTGCATCGTGCTGACCTGCGGATTCCTTCTCGGATGGTCCCTTCCCTCCGTCTTCAACCGCTTCTTGCCCTTCCACAAAGTGGTACGTCTTATAATGCTTGCCCACGAGTGTCGAGTTGAAAATTGTGGCACGAACCCAACGCTCTAGGATGTGACTCTCCACAGCATTATCGTCGGTCTCGTCAGCTTCTCGCTGATACTCTGCATCATCTACCTTCTGCACCAGAGTGACTACTCGCGCACGGAAGACTATAAGCTCATGGTCGGCATCACGGTCCTCATGGCAATCGAAACGCTCGTGTGCTTCCTGCTTCTGAGGTATGCTCACCATCGTTAACTAAGCACCGAATGTACTTTAGTTGGCTTTTCTGGGGCAACTACACCATCGTGGACACTCGCTGATTTCTTAGGTTCAAGGACTTTTACAATCATCGAACTTCTACTTCAGAACGCTCTTGCATTTTAAATCGCTAATCTCTTCTGCCTGTCATTACTTCCTATACGCTCAGCATGCTTTTACTCTGACTATAAATCTGTCTTACACGTCTTTTTGTCGGCTACGCGTAGACTTGGAATAGGACATGGCAAGTGAGGGCGGGTACATAGTAAGCTTACTCCGACGAATGGAAACCTTTATAATTGCTCACATTTCGCGACATGCATGGGGTACCTTCACACTGATACAAATAATAGTGAAGAAAAAGAACTTTGATGCAGCGTAGCAACATCAGTCTTCGACGGTTTGACGTTTTAGCTAACTTCGGAGGTAAGCGCCTCGCGAAGCAGCGTCAAAAGAGTCGCTTGTCGAGCTTTGTACAGCTGGAATGCTTTCTCTCCTTGCAGCCTTCGTCGGAGCGATTCTTCTAGGCTATCGTAGTGGAAGCTTGCAAGAGCCATCGCTTGCTGGACGAGCTTGGAATATTCGCTGGAATATCGCTGGTGCTTCTTAAAGGACTTGTTGCATGTCTGAAAAGCTTGCCCTTCAGTCGTCAGTACTTCAGTCCTAAGAAGTCACCTGCAGAATCTCGCTGACGACAAATACGCTGCATAGAGGACGGGTGTTCGAAGCGCAAGTGTCTCCTTCAGGAACAAATGGAGCAGCGGTAGACCCTTTGCGTTTGCAACCAACCCCGATGCATCGACTGGCTTTTGACCAAGTTGAACGCGACAGAAGAGGCGAAATATGGTGGACTCGTTGTGCAGCCAAGTTGATGCGAACTCCGGAGGCTTCGTAGCGAGTTCGTTGACCTTGGATATGCTACAAAGATTGTAAGCAAAAACTCTTCTGTCAACCAAATCCAAAACTGACCATGCCTGTGTGCTAAGTCGCATAAGCGTCACGTTCCCGACCACCAGAGCACAGAAAATGTCGTGAACCGTTGCAGAGCCGGAGGTGAGCATTATAATAGCAAGTCGAATCGAGTCGACTAGCTCCGCATCAAGCTTCGCCAATGTCTATAGGATGGCATGGCACGAGGCGCAACGCGGAACATGGTACCATGTACTTGTCGCAGAAGAACCAAGTCACGTAGCTCAGCGTGCGAGTATCATCCGGGCTGATCTGAGTCGGTCTGCCGTCCACGCCGACGACTGTCTTGAAGCTCATCAAGTCGTTAAGGAATGACCACACTTTCGCCAGATCTCTGAAACGCATGACCTGTGTCTGTTAATGTGTTTTAGACGCACTTATTTTCGCTGTTCTTCTTCGTAGCCATGTCGATCTTTTCGCGGATGCTTCTCGTAATGTGCAGCCGGTATTCGGTCTAAAACACTTGCATTTGACAACGAATCCGGGATTAGTGTGAACCATCTTGTTGTCACTTTCGTACGCCGCAACCTCATCTTTCAGCCTGGTGTATTCGGCCTCGTAGAAGGAAATCCATTTGCGCAGTAGCGAATCTTCAGACAGCCCAGCGTCTAATCAGAGTTTCCGGTGAGTTGCAATGTACCGACGCACCTACCTTCTTGTGCATGCGACGATACTGCCGAACTTGAACGTACTTCTGTCGATCGGCTACTGAAATTCTGCGCAGTCGCTAGGCCATCAACGATGGGCGTAGGAGTGACGTTAGAAGCGTCCGTGCGGGTGCGGAAGGTGAACGCCACTACCGGCTGCTTGCTCGCAGTTTCAACGGCTGGTGATGGTTTTATGCCAATTTCCGTGGCACTTTTTCCGCTGGATGGAATGGTTCCATCGGTCGATTGGAAACTAGGCGGTGCAGGAGCTGAAGCAGCCAGCTGCGGAACCGGCTTTGAAGGCATTGCCGAGAGCCTTGTGCGTGGCTCCGGGTTCAGAGGTTGCGCAGAAGTGGCCTGCGGTTGCAGAATATGGTCTGCTTTAATGGGCGTAGTCGGCTTGAAGTGAAGGTAACCGGAACTAAAGCAAAACATTTGATCCACCGGAAACCATCTTCTACCTTTCAGTTGAAAAGCGGCGCATGGAGTCAGGCATCGTCCCGATCGCCACAGGCGCCCGCATTTCGGCCTCCTGAATCGGTGTCAGTTAACAGAAGCCTCCTGACACGTTAACGTACCTGGCTGCGGCGTTGCTTTTCTTCGAAATTCTTTCGCGACAGTACCACGTCTCAGCAGCGTCCTTGGTAAGCCTCTCGATTTCCTCTACCCGCAGTTTTTCGAACCTTTCTAGGTCTTGCTCAGTGTCCGACCGCCGCTTTTTGATTGCCACATGCTTTCGGTACCGATCCGATCTGTAGTCCTTGCTTTTCTCGGCATAAAACTGCCTAAAGGGACCATGGTTACATGCAACTTCGATTGATAATGCGTGCCACCGATGTAGTCGTGCTTCTCACCTTATTTGCTCTTGAAATTCAGCTGTTTTCATCGCACTGGACGACATGACGCTTTGAAAATGGTTGATAGGTAAGCATGAACTGACTTTGTTAACCAGGAATAGGTTGTCACAATAAGGTGTAGGGTATCATCTAGCCGTTTTAAGCTACTTTCGGGAATGGGCGTTGGAGGATGGTGAATGGCGAACTGCCCGCGGCACTGACTGAGCTACTCGTCAACGGCAGTTACAAGTTAAAGTCCCAAAACAGTCCAAGCTACGTGTAGAAAGAAGTACAAAGAAAACATGAGCATTTTCACTTTTTATTTCACTTGTTATGTTAGGTGGGGTGCCTCTCTAAAAATGAGCGAGTGTGCTCTATCTAAGAGAGACTGTCCGCTAAAGCGGATAGAAAAAGGCCCCGCAAGGGAGAACTTATTTAGGAGTGTTGGGCATACATTGTAAACATAATTCCAACGGCTGCGTCACTGTCTAGTTTGTCTTTCATGTCTTCTTTGGGTGATACTTAAAGGGTGCCGGTGCAGTAGGCGACAAACTGGATTCCGACAACTAGCACCAATCTGCTTGACTTTGAGTCCCGTAAATAAGAACGTCAAACAACAAACAATCCTTTATTGTACACGTTTCAAGCATGTAAGTACACGTTACCGGTGTGAGTTCTAAGCGTATAACAATTTGTACCAACTCTGATACCGTGATGGTACACCGGATCTTGGCAGGACCTGCGCGAGAAAACTGAAGACTCCCTTTTTAAAGAATTTTCGAAATGAAACTGCAACCGTTTGGCACCATCATCCCCTATGTGACATTCGCTTGGAATAAGCACACGTGAGACGTCAGCTTTGAGTGCAGCATAGCTAGAAAGAAGCTGGATTGGAGTGAGATTCCGTTCAACGAAACGTAAATAACTGCGAGGAGTGGACCTAAGACGTATAGGAGAAAACAAAAGCGAACGTTCGATGAACAACAGTAACGACAAACTCGGAGATGATAAATTACACGCTATTCCTGCTACACGCGTGCGTTCTACAACGATGTGAAAAAGAAAATTTGCTGCCGACTGGACAACAGCAGAGCAGCTTGTAAAATTCGGATAAAGGTCCTACGAAATGAGTCAGGGAGAGGACAGGGGAAGTGCCCTCTTGTGGGAAACCTTTACCGGCCATTCTTGCACATCACGAACTGAGGATGATTTCTACGACGTTGGCAGACTATGGACAGAGCACAAGGCAATGAAGACTGGGCAGAGCGGAAATGAAAGTGATTAGTGTGTTTGACGAGGCCGTCAACTGGAATGGTCGGCTTGTGGAGTAGTGCCCAACGGCGTTGCAGCTGCATCCGGAGCGGGAGCAGTTGGAGGAGTATCGCTTAGGCTCTGAAAGCATCCAGACTATACTTGAGTTGTTGTTGCCGAGACGTTTTGAACAGGGTCCGGAAATGCCCAAAGGAACCAGCGAAGCTTGTTTTTACTTCAAAGTTGTGGTACTGCCGGAACGTGTCCTTACCGGGCTTGACGACCCAGACGAACTCGTCGCCCAACTACAGTCGGATGGATGAACGTTCTCGAAGCCCGTTAGGAGAGTCGGCTGAGTATTCTCGACCGCCGTTCCTTCGGTTATCTGTAAGCTGCTGTTTTCGCGAAAATCGTGACCTATGCTTACCGGTCCGGCAACAGAGCGCTCGGAATGGCTTCGATGTGCCTTCGCTGCCTCTCGAGCGGACAGCAAGGAGCCAGCATTAGCTGCCGTCAACGTGACGCTACGTCCGCCTCGAAACGCGTCCGGATCGCCTTCGTCGGCTGAGCGGTCTACCAGCGTCCGGTTGTTAGCAGACGAGGAGCCCGACGAAGAGTGAGAGTTCATGCGGGCCACCGAGCGAGGCTGGAAGAAGTCGAACCCGTCGAAGCCATCGCCTTGCACTGGCGCACTGCAGTCACTCGACGAGTTCTCGCACACGTCCTCGACGTCGGCATCGGTTCCTTCAGTGTACACTGGAGGCTTGTCCGCTTCGTTCGTCAGTAGCGCAGCGGGTTTGCGCGTCAGCGTACGACGTTTAACTCCCGAAACTCCCGAGCAGCCATAACTCGAGCACACGGAGATATTCTTGGGCCGCAGCGGACAACTAAACGAGGAGCGCTTACAACAAATTAAGTCAGCGCAACACATACTGGTAGTGTTGGCTGGGGTGTCGTGACTTGGAAGTGACTCGCTGACGGAAGAAGAAGTTCTTCAGATGAGGGTCATGGTAGCGCGGGTCTTCCTGGAACATGTGCGCCGAGTTTTCTTCCTCCAGTCGGACATCCGTCGTTGACGAATCCGCGCTACTCATGTCGCGGTCCGAAAACGAGATTCCCGCCTGATTAGGAGAATTCTGCTCCTTATTCGCAAGCTTCTTGAAGCGAGCCTCAACCTTGAGTTGCGAGTTAAGTGTTTCGGAACCGCGGACGATGACCTACTTTCTCCTTCTTGACTTTGTCCTTCTCAAGCTGCTTTTGATGGGTGACGTGTAGAAATGACTCCGCCAACTTCAAATCACTCTCGTTTCCTTCGTCCAGGCACCTTGTCACTATGTACATCTAAAGCACATTCAGTGAGGGATTGCTAAATCTGATCAGACTACCTTGAAGCCCATTCCGATCTCCTTGTTCTTGTTTGCTCGATCGATTTCCAGCACGCCATAGGTGTCCACGTGCTCATCCGGTTGACGGACGACGCAGTACGGTCCGTCGGCATAAGGCCTGCCCACCGGAGACTTTGGCATGACGGGCCCTTCTCTCGGCACCGACTGCCTGCGAGCGTTGTAGAGATCGTTGATGAGGTTGCGACGGTATGCCTCGCGCAGGATCGCGTCGATTCCCTGCCGTGGTCTAAAGATCACTCGGAATCCGTACTGCTGCATGGGAATCTCATGAAACTTACGGCTGCTTATCGAGTGGATAGAGGTCCTTGAGCGTATGGTCCGGGCAGTGTTTATCGAGCCCAGGTGGACGCTCAACAACGA
Organism: Aphelenchus avenae; assembly: GCA_020875895.1. Classification (NCBI taxonomy): domain Eukaryota; kingdom Metazoa; phylum Nematoda; class Chromadorea; order Rhabditida; family Aphelenchidae; genus Aphelenchus; species Aphelenchus avenae. The sequence goes on from JNEY01000018.1 coordinate 342,510, forward strand.
GCTCTTCTTCGTACTCGCCCGCATCGTAGTCGAGGCTTGCCCTGCTGCGGTTGCGATCACCGACTCTGCCGAGGCCGCCGTCCTGCGACGACCAACACTTTTCGCTGCTAAGCACGTTGCCGCACGGCGAGCGATCGGTCCCTGAACGCGGGCACTTTGAGTTTTCCGAAACGATCACGGCCACTAAAACCAGCAGTTGGGACCGACTGGCTGGTACAAGCGCCACAAGACATGACACCGCTACTTACGCTTCTTAGCAATGCCGTTCAGTCGCAGCGCACTCCTGGCGGCTTTTCGTGGCTCGAAAGCCTTGCTGGCATGTTTTGGAGACTCGCCGTTGACAGGCTTGTCAGTGTTAGCGCCAGTAGCCGGTTCAGTGGCAACGGAACGAAGCTTTTGCGCTGGCGGCGTGGAGGGCAATGACGGTGACACTGATGGAGGTGCAGTCTTGTGCAGGTCAGCGGGGCTATCCTTGCGCAGCGAGCCTTCGCTGAACGTGGGAGTCTTCCGCCGAATCCTCCTCTTCACTATCATCGACCCTCCTTCGTTATATGGGTACGCTTCGTCGCCATGGACATACTGTCCACCGCAGAAACCCGAGCAGCAGAACATGGTGTTGAACCAGACGTGTCCAATCTTCTTCTTCTCCTGGTTCTAAAGAAACCATTTTCAATTAAATGTGTGACGTATTTTTCTAAAATAAATGATATTCGCTTGGCAACGTACCACGTTAAGAACTTTGAGCTGCGATTTCTGGAAGATGTCGACGCGGACGTCGCCTTCAAGGAATACCCGTTTGTTCGAAGGCACTGTCCACCCGTAGCAGCGTCTAAACCTTTAGCCATAGCAGCTTCACAATCTTCACTACTGACCTCGAAATGCAGTCCTTTCCTTGCTGAGGACAGTAAGGATCGTACTGATCGTCACCGAGCATCACCGGATACTTCTTGTGCATCTCTTCGTTCTCCTCCCACTTCTCCGCACTGATCCACATATCATCGCCGATGAACACATCCACGTCGCCATTTGCCACGCGCACCTTCAGAGCTCCTTTCGACAGGGGTCCTAAAGCGGGCAGGTTTATCGAAGATACGTGGCTAACCACAACGAACCGCTGATTTTGGGCGGTCGTTCCACGTAGATGCCAACTAGCTCCATCTTCTGCGGCATATAGTTGAGCTTTTTGTTGCGCAGGTGCGCGAAGTAGTAGACATATCGACGCTGCGAAGGAATGGTGACACCCTTGTTGTTGTGCGTGCGAACGATGCTGTAGTAGTCCATGTTCTGGCGAGGACTCGGGTAGAAGTTGATGTAGCAGAGATAGGCACAAATCATCACACCCGTACGGCCCTGAAAAATGAAAGCGATGGACGATAAGAACTGACGTTTCGGTACCTTTCCCGCTTTGCAGTGAACAGCTACGACGTTGCGCGGATCAGCATCAAGGTACTCGTGCACCTATAAAGGGCAAAGTTTAATGACGTGGCACGACCGAGCCTATACCTCTCGGCAGAACGGAGCCATGAGCTCCAGCCGTGGCGGATGGTGGTCGGTCATTTCGAAGGAGACGACCCGGTTGTGGAATTTACTCGTATCATACACGTACTGACCACGCCTGAAATCCAAGGCTCTTAATCGGACGGTAAGCACGCGAGTGACACTCACAAGTTGAACACTTTGTAGTGACCCGGATGATAGTGCTCGAGGAACTTCACGATATGCGACATGCTGTTGCGGTAGAGTGCCTCCGTCGTATCCGCAGGATACCCCATTGCGATGATGCGATCCGTAATATCTGAAAGTTGAGGTTCACTCACAATGCAGTAGAGGTCCGGAGTACTCACAAGTGAGATCGAGATTAAAGCCGTCTTGTTGGTAGCGTCGCCGATTTTGCGACACCATCGTTCGCAACGGAGTGCAGAGAATCTGCGACGCAGAAGTGCCACAGGCGCTCAACGCGGGAAGAGGAGACGTGGCCGTCAAGGCGGTGATACTGCGCTTGGAACGGCCGTTGGGTTGTAGCCGCTCGTGGTCAGTAGACGACTCCGTAGTCGACGATGAGGTAGACGGAGACTCCTTGCACAGCGCCGCATGGTCCGCTGCCCGCAACTCATGGTAGCCACGTTCCGCCGGATCGCTGCCACTGGTAATGGCACTCGAAGACGTCGCAATCGTGAGACTGTCGGACTTGTCGCAAGGGCCAAGGTCCGCGGAGGTGCGACGCTGAGTCGCGCAACGAAGGGTCTTCTCGTTTATGGTCGACCACGTGACCGCAGCATCGTCGCTGGCATTTAGCAAATGGTTTTCGCCCGCCAAGGGAGGCACCATGGCCGCGTCGCCGATGCCCACACCGCTCGAGTGCACTATGGGAAGGTGGTCGGTGGAGGACATAGTGGCCACGCCTGACGACGAAGCCGCACTTGAGCAGTCTGCCGGGTCGCTTGAAGAGCTGACCGTCGAGGATCCGGTTGAGCTGAAAGTACGAAACTTTATAGTGCGTCTGGGTTTTCTGAAACACAGGTGTTTGCTACTATTCAGATTGATAAACGCTTACAAGGTAGTACTGGTAGAACCGTGATAGGGCTTGTCCCCGTGAGACAAAACGTTGTGCACATGAACCAGCGAAGAATAATCGCGTCCCTCCACTGCGCCGCTTTCTGTCGCCGCCACGGAACTCGGCAGAGATGCCGGCTTCACTGGCGTCGCATTCCGTAGAGCACAGGGTTGACCCTCTTCATGCATCCGCTCGTCAGGAGTTGCGTCCAGAGTGTGAATGCGAATAGTTCCGGTGTCAAAGTGAGAGAAGCTCAGCTCCGTCCCGTTCAATGACCATGCACTGGCGGCAGTTCAGTGATCTGGTAGCAGAAAATTCGTAGAATTACTTTGAAGTCTTCTTGAACGAAGGGTGATTGGGAAGCACCGAATAGGACACTAAAGGCATCAAGTATAGCTTCACATAAACGAATGTTATACAGGGATATGGCCGGTGACGGCCGCGCATGCATGCTTATCACGCAGCGCAGATAGAACACTTCTCACCGCGAGTAGGCCCATTACGTCCAACGGTTTAGCGAAGAGTTTTTAGCTGTGTCAGCGATTTTGCAAACCTTACAGTCATGTGTGGCGGCAGTGTTCACTAGAGGCGATGCAACCATGGGCTATCCGAGGACCAAGAAAAAAGCCTTTGCTACCCGGGAGAAAGAAACGGGAGACAGGAAACGGCGCACGAACGAGGCGAGGACGCGTGCGTCCTCGCGAGTCAGGCGCTGTGCTGGGAACAAAAAAAAGCGAAGCACATGTCGCTCCCCGTCTATGCTGCTGCTGCTGCCGCCAACGGCCGACCGATCGTTCGTGGCTGCAGCTCGAGCTCGTCGCCCCGCTGCGGCTGTCTCCGACAGCGGCGGCGGGAACTGTGCAGCAATGGCGGCGGCGACGGCGTTCTCCGCATTGACCGTCTCTACGCGCCTCACCGCCCGTTCTTTCCCGCAACTCCTCTGTGCGCTCTCGAAGCACCGACGTCGCTGAGCGGTGCAGCTTTCCGCGTGCGCGCTCCCTTATTAACGACGTCTCGCACGTCCAATTTCCCCAGACCGCTGGCTGCCACGTTCACGGCCGTCGGCGGCGGGACAATTCGAACGCGACAAATGATGAAGTTCCCCGAGAGCCGAGTGCTCCCGAGCGGCGGCGACATCGAAGAGAAAACGTCGATGCGAAGTATTCCTGGACGCAGGAAGTTGAGCCCGCCGAGACATCAAGGACCAAGTGCAACTCTCGTGCATCCTCCCTTAGTCGGCAGCGACTGTTGTAGAACTCCACTGCAGTTGCTCTGCAGTTGTAGAACTGCAGAGACTGTTAGCCGCTGCCCACGTGGTCGTCAACACTGACCACGAGAAGCCGATGCCTACCCGGAACAGGCGTAAACATCGGTGGGTCGCTAACAGAAAATAGCGACGCTTCTGCTACAGGCGGAAGCCAGGCGGATCAGAGATCACACGATACGTCTTGGACGGCGTAAGACGGTGTGACTCGTCACCGACGGAAGGGCGTGCTAGCGTAACTGTTTACCTGGCCGCCGCAGACTACGTGCAACGGCACCGCTACAGGGTCAGCAGGTCAACACAGGCTGCACATCAACATGCTGCAGTCAGTGTTTGCAAACCGCTCAGACGTCGGTGGCATAAACATATCGCACAGTATGCCTTCCGTAGCTAGACAACATAAATGGTCATGATGGGCAATGGTCCTGTTTGAAACTTTGCGGGCGCGGGGCAGGCTCTGCTGGAATGGACAGTAAGAGAGCAAGTTCTGATCCTTCGAAACTCCAGGCCGTAGCCGAACGGGCAGGGGAGAGGAAAATCCGAGTGCATTCGCAAATCACTTGTAACAGCTAAAATATGACTACACGATTGGATAAGGAAGCGAGCTACATGCGCAACCGCAACAGTGCTCCCACCGCATAGGTGCGTTGCGTAATAATGTGGCGGCATCCATAAAGGGATTGAGCCGAGGGCAATCGGCATGGCGAGAACGTCGTGAAACGTCGCTAAGGAGTGGATTTCCGACCACTAAGCGGATTTGGGTATCTCTTCCCGCTGTCCTCCCGCTGGCAATCGTTGCTAACACCAATAAAAAGGCAAGCCAAAATTAGACGCGAACAAGCATACCGGAATAAAAAAACCAAAGCGCAGTAACTTCGAAACGGTGGCATTAGGACCGTGGGCCTCTAACGCTATTAATATTCCGCGTGCGGATTTCATCGACGCATCGAGTCGGGTGAACACTTCCGAGCATGCCGACTCAACCGCATCCGGTTCCGATTTTTCTCCCTCAAAGTCAATCAACTGCGTTCGAGGTGGGCCAGACCACGCGCCGCATGCGTTTTATGCAGAGTAGCAGAGAGATAATCCCGGGAGATGGACGCGGAGGAAAGACACCCAGCGCAGTTTGCGAGCTGGAGTCATTCGTGCAACTTGCGTTCGAATGCGTATTTTATGGGGCCCCGGGAACACGACTTAAGATGTTGCCTTCCGCAGAAGCTCGAAAGACCGAACAGACAAAAAAAGCAATAAAACGCCAGGGCCGAATTGTCCACAGACCCCAACAAAGATCCACTGAACCACGTAAGTTTTGTTTCGCGAAGTTGACTGGAAAAGCCTAATAAAACTTCGATAAGGAATGTAAATAAATTGCAGTCTTCGGCGTAAAAAAGGTTAATAGTGGGCAAAAAAGTGTGGTGTAAAGAAGGATTTTCAAACGTCCCAAATCCTTACGGTAAGTACTGTTCATCCTCAAATTTTTCCCTTCCAACCATTTTATCAGTCTTGCTTCGCAGTGGTGAATAAAGCTAGGATGACCTTATCACACTTGGTAAGTACCAGCCTGTTCGAGTTTGCAGGGGACTGACTGATAAGGAGACGTAGCGGAGAGAGCAAATGGCTTATGTGCAACACGAGAAGGCTCCTACAGCTGCATACAGCACATAGTCTTAGCATAGCTTTTCACGTCAGCCGGGTCGGATTCGAAGAACGGTTCCATTCGTGTTCTGCGTCCAAACGGGACGTGATTTCTAATCCCGGAACGTCTCCTACGTTCGTCCTAGGATCCGCGACTAAAATCCAGCGCTGCTGAGCGCATCGAAAGCGGGCAGGATTAGATTGTACAAGGTAATGTTTCCACGCGAAGGAAGGGGTAGCGGTCGCCGGAAGCGCCGTCGCCATCAGCAACGGACGAGATTAGAGCTTACGTTCACATAAAAACCACCGCTGCCCTCCACTGCGAACTCTGCCGCGCGCGCGCCGGTCGGCCTTATTAGACATGGCGCTTAATTACTTTATCACTTGCGTGGACACGACTGTACCCTTGCTGTAGCAACATTGACGAAACTACGTATTTATGAAGTGCACACAGCCAACGTTTGGGCGGGACAATTAGAGCCGGATAAAAATTGCAAATCTGAAGGACTGTGTCTAAGTGGAATCTCTTCCTCATGCCAGCCGCGTCTGTGCAGCTCATAAATTGATGAAACTATGGCCTTTTTCCCTGATAGGAAAGATTAGTCAGGAACCGGTCACGCTGAGCAGCCTGACGCAACCGTTTGGGGGAGAACAATCCGCCACCATCGATCAAAACTCCACCAGGCCTACCGACTGACTACGCTTGAATCGATGGGATGCTCGCACGGATCAGCGGCCAGAAGGCGCGTTATCGCGAACGAGGTCCTGCGGGGCCGGCCAACGCGTAACGCCGGACGGCTTCGGTGGACGAGGCGGCAGGAGGAGCAGCATGGGAAGAAAGGTCATCGGTCGCAACTGATTCCCTTTATTCTTAGCAGCGTGAAATGGCTGGCGGGTAATCAGGAGGCGCGGCTGCCGTTGCAGGCAACAGCGAGTGTGTGTGGGGAGGGTGGGGGGAACATTCGATGTCCCGGCGGACACGCTTTCTACGGGTATGATATGAAGAGCTTACCTACTCCTAAAGATTAGGTGTGATACCTGCTCTTTGCTTGGGGATCTGATTCAGTATCATTGAGTATCGGGCCTAGTGACACGGATGCTTGGTAGAGTCCATATTCGCCAACAGGCTAAATACCAAAAAACACCCAGTTTAGGCTGAACATAGCCATTTAAGCTTACGCACTAAACTTCGGTTTAATCACATAGAACCGATTTGCCAGGAAGTGGACGACTTCATGCTCTTAATGTATTCCTTTTGCTTAGGAAAATATACGAGCTGAGCCTGAATTAAAGCCTAGAATGAATGGCTAGCAGAACAATGATGCGATTTAGTAAAAACGCAACCGATATAGCATTGAGTAGCACCGAACGAAGGTGCCAGTCGCTGAGGCAATTAAGAGACGCACGAGATGCGTAGAAAGCGTGTCGCTGCTTGCGCCCTGTGGCGTCCGAGACGGCGGCTAGGCAAGGGCCCAGTCGTGGATGGCACGCCGCTATGCCAGACGAGGGCGGCTGTGAAAAAGAACGACTGGCGTGCCAGGAACTCTGCATTGGGGCTGCAGCCTGTTTGGCGTATTAGTCGCGTAGAGGACAGCCGGGATGCACGGCTAAAAGTCCAGCATGCAAGGGGGAACTCGAGTCTTAAAATATTAATGTTAGTTGCAGTACTCGGACTGTGTAGGGTGACAAGCTAAAGTCTAATGCTTCGTTAACTCTGATAGACTAGGTTTGTTCAGAGGAAGTATGAGCTTGTATTTTTTTCGCTGTTGAACATCTTCTTTAAGACAGCTGTTGTGAGTGGCGTATCGGGAATCCAAATTTAGGGGGAGCTTACATACTACATACTTACATACTTTTAGGATGGGCTAAGATACTTACTGACCGCATAAATTGCCCTTAATACACCTTACCTGGTTTTCAGCGGCGTCCTTCGACGGCCGCGAAGATAAGAGTTCCCCCAGTAGTAAGTTCGAGATTCGTCTGATTTTAGGTTGGGGGATGTGCCCCCTCCCTGCTACTAGGGCCGGTACGCCATTGCTATAGTGTAATCATTCAACTCAATGGAGGCACTGCGAAACGGGACAACATAGCCCTATAATAGAAGACTAAGGTCTTCTATTAGAACCTTAAACCCAGCAAGAGTGCCGCCATTTAGAGAAGCGCTCTAGAGCAGGAAATGAGAACGCGCGCGTCGCTTGACGTAGGCAAATCAGCGAGCGCCGCCGGAATAAGCAGGTGCATCCTGGATACCTAAATCCATGAACAGTGGACGTGGGTTCTCGTGCGCAAGAATCATGATCGCACTTGCAGAAGCAATTTTAGGAGTGCGTGTGATATACGCTGGTCTAGAAGAAAAGTCCATGCGAACCTGCGAGTATTGAGCCGGAATTTGTAAAACTCCGCCTAAGGGTTTAACAGCGCAGAATCCTGAACAGAGGCAGCCTTTCTGACACGAGGGCGGGCCGTACGCCGTACCGAAAAAAACCTCGATCCGACCATGTAGTTACTGTCAAGAACTACGAGAGGTGATACGGAGCTAGAAGTTAAGTACAAAAAGAAGCGCAATCAGCTTTGGGCGTAGCTCTGGACGTTTAACAAAGNAGAGGGGGAAACCGCTCGATGTCCCTGCGGACACCCTTTCTACGGGTAAGATATGAAGAGCTTACTCCGACATATTAGGTCTGATGTCTACTCTTTGCTCAGGGATCTGATTCAGTATGATTGAGTACCGGGCATAGTGACGGACGCTTGGTAGAGTCCGTATTCGCCAACAAGCTAAATACCAAATACACCCAGTTTAGGTTGAACGTAGCCATTTAATAAATCACAGAGAACCCATTTGCCAGGAAGTGCACGACTTCATGCTCTTAATGTGCTCCTTTTGCTTAGGAAAAGATACGAGCTGAGCCTGACTTAAAGGCTAGAACGAATGGCTAGCGGAACCACGATGCGATTTAGTAAAAACGCAACCGATATAGCATTGAGTAGCACCGAACGAAGGTGCCAGTCGCTGAGGCAATTAAGAGACGCACGAGATGCGTAGAAAGCGTGTCGCTGCTTGCGCCCTGTGGCGTCCGAGACGGCGGCTAGGCAAGGGCCCAGTCGTGGATGGCACGCCGCTATGCCAGACGAGGGCGGCGGTGAAAAAGAACGACTGGTGTGCCAGGAACTCTGCATTGGGGCTGCAGCCTGTTTGGCGTATTAGTCGCGTAGAGGACAGCCGGGATGCACAGCTAAAAGTCCAGCATGCAAGGGAGAACTCTAATCTTTAAATATTAATGCTGGTTGCAGTACACGGACTGTGTAGAGTGACAAGCTAAAGTCTAATGCTTCGTTAACTCTGATAGACTAGGTTTTGTTCTGAGGAAGTATAAGATTGTAATTTTTTACGCTGTTGAACCTCTTCTTTAAGACATCTGTTGTGAGTGGCGTACCGGGAATCCAAATTTAGGGGTGAGCTTAAATACTGTTAGAATGGACTACGATACTTACTGACCGCATAAATTGCCTTTAATACACCTTACCTGGTTTTCTTTCAGCGGCGTCCTTCGACGGCCGCGAAGATAAGAGATCCCCCAGTAGTAAGTTCGAGACTCGTCCGATTTTAGGTTGGGGGGATGTGCCCCCCTCCCTCCATGCTTCTAGGGTCGGTACACCATTGCTGTAGTGTAATCATTCAACGCAATGGAGGCACTGCGAAACGGGACAACATAGCCCTACTAAGGTCTTCTATTATAACCTTAAACCCAGCAAGAGTGCCGCCATATAGAGAAGCGCTCTAGAGCAGGAAATGAGAACGCGCGTAGCTTTGGACGTTTAACAAAGGAAACACAATGCCAGGAACCCAACATACACTGGATAATTTTGCGCCTCTAAAAGCCTAACGAATATGAAGTTAAAAAATTTAGCTGTTACTGAATACTCCGATAATAACAGGCGCTTTAACAATCACGGTTTAGACGCTTCTATGCAGATCTCAGTGCACAATGGCGTCCTTCGCAGCCAGTTACGCCTGGCGTCAACGCTGTCGCATTCCCGCAGCCGAGTTCTCGGCAGCCGCCGAATAGGTGTCCAGAGGGCTAGCACAAGGAATGCACAAAGCTTCAAGGCGGCCAACCGTACTCCTCATACAATTACCGGTTACTACATCACGTAAGTGCGTACTTAGTCTGTCCTTGCGATCGTCGGGTTCAGATTTCCGGTGATTCCGGACGAGACGCCGGAGAACAACGTTTTCTTGGAGAGTATAGCGAAGAACGCAGATTGGCCGCCACTGAAGACAGCCACGCGTAAGTCGTAGCGGTGGAACCCCAAAAAAACCCTCGCAGAGGAACTTCGGCATATCCGACCGAAAATTGGTAAACTCAGTTCACATTAAGTATTGTTCTTTAGCCGAGGAAATTTACGACGGAACTGCGCGCATGCTAATGGAGTATGGAGCAAGCGTATTCGAACGCAACGAGCAGCTTGAGAAGGGTTCGTATTTTATCTAAGGCGGCTGTTGACTGTCTGCATCTGGAGTTGCTATCTCTGACGGTTCAGACAAGGACGCTGAGAAGACCTTCGACGCTGTTATGGAACCGCTAGTGGTGGAGGAACATGACGTCGACTACGCCTTCAGCACGCTAATGCTGAAAATGCTTACCGATTGGCCAGTCCATGACCGGTCAGCCGCACAGTACGATCTGGTGCAGGTATGTCTACTGACATGAACACTACCTAATTTCCCGAGCGTTTAGATCGACAAGCTGTATGCACGCATCAACCTGGAAAAGTATCAGAGCAAAGGGATTAGAGACGCGCTAAAGGTAGCCCAGCGGCGTAACTTATCGTTACCTTCCGTAACTGTAGAGCATCTACGAGAGCGGAGGAGAAGGCCTGAACCGATGGCAGATGCGTTTTATCGAACTGTACTTGCTGGAGATTCGCGCGACGGGCCTCGACAAGGACGAGGAGAAAACACGAGACCTAATCGCGTCGTGGAATCGATTCGTCCAGGAATACAGAATCAAATACCTGTGCGTCAAATGTCAACTTGTATGCTTAGAAAACGAGGATTTTAGATCGAACATCATGCTAACCAGCGGAAACCACGTTTTCAACATTCCCTCTCCTAGCTCGTTGAAAGACGCCCCGCCGCAAGCGCTCCTCGACCTAGCCGCACCGAGGTATGGCTAAAATCACGCTGTTTAGAGTGGCTTTCGGAGTACGTAATATCGCAAGCTTCCCTGTTATCGAATCACAATATATTATTGCGCAGACCTTCCTCGTTAGCAGGTTTTAACTTTCGTATTTGTAGCACAGCCAACAGTAGCAGCTCAAGTCAACAAGCATCCTCAAAGTCATCTTCGACGAAAACCAACAAGATCGAACAGAATGATTTCGAAAGGGGCATAGTGAAAATGGACAAGTAAGTGTCTTATTTAAGGCTCGGTGAATGTCATAAACTATGATGTTGTTGCAGTAACGACTTACTGGCGGGCTCAGCCTGGCGCGCGACAATGAGGGCATCGTCGATCTACAACGTTCTTACATACTGCAGCGATCGCTCCGTGCGTGCTGCAGCATGGGACCGCTTCATTTCGCGCGCCTCTTTTGAGCACGACTGGCACAACAACTCCATCAACATCGAGGAGATCCGGCACAACAAGTATGCGTTTGCCGCTCTCTTACTACTGTTTCGTTCCTGGACTCGTTGCTTGGACGAGCAGATGCCCTTTTCAGCGAGGGATTGGCGAAAACTCTTGGTTATGCATCCACGTCAGAGCATCGGATGGCCAACAAGATGGCGGGCAGTCCTGAGACAGTTAGAAACTTTTTAAATGCGTAAGTGTCTCTACTGTTCTTTTACGAAGTTTACTGGCCCATTTGAATGCTCCGCAGTAGACCTTCCGCTTACAGACTGACGCAACGAGTAAGACCGGTGTTCATGGACCGGATGGAGTCTTGGGAGTCCTACGCTGCTGCTAAGGAGAGTATCACCGGCGGTCTGCAGCCATTTGACCTGTTCTACGTTAGTCGCAGAGAGGCCGAGGCGCACTACGAGTAGGCTGTG
>JNEY01000018.1:355701-413499 GCA_020875895.1 Aphelenchus avenae
ACAGTTTAGGACAACCTGCCACCACAGTGCTCCGAAGCCCGCTTGCGAAGAAGAGCCGCAGTGTTCGGCAACGTAATCAACGTTAGCGTGCCGCAGATTCCGAGGATGCAGAAGCGCCTCAAGAGTCGAACGTGCCAAAATAGCGGCTTCGCTTTCGTGCAGTTTGCTACCAAGACGGGTGCACGACGGTTTTGCAAGGTAGTGTACCACGTTTCGTCCATAGCTAACGTTGATGTAGCTTCCACACTTAACTAATCTTGTGGCATAACTAGCGACAGCCTTCTATGTCGCTGCACCTGGGTATGTAAGGAAGGCTTTTACGTTGCAGAAATACCAACACAACAGCCATCTGAAGCGACCGAAGCACAAGCCCAACAAGAAACGCATAGCGAGGGAAACAAGCGTAGCGTCGCATAGTGAGGCAGTCCCACACCAACCTGACGACTTGCCTTGCGCAGCTGAGCAACCTTCCGTTACATTCGTTCGACCGTCCTCGGCGTCCTTCAGTACGCCCCGAGAAGAATCTGCCCCTCCGCCAGCCAAGCGACGCCGTCGTCGCACGTCCTCCTTAATGTGTGAAAGCTTCCAGTCCATCAGCGACGTATCGGCCAACATTGCACAGTACAGTTCTTCGCTCGTCACCGTCAAGCGGGACTCTACAGAATGCGTATCTGTAGCTAGTATGGACGAGAGTGGCACAGAGAGCGAGCTTGACCATCCCTTTCATCCCATCCCTCATGCTGAGATGCTACGCGGACGACGTTAACATCTCTGCAGAAGTTCGAAGTGACAGCGACCGAACGGCACTCCAAGCGTCTGTTGACAATCTCGTCGAATGGTCTGTCCGAAATGATCTACCTCTCTCCGTCCCCAAGTGCAACGTATTGCACCTCGGCCCGAAAAACAGCAAGCACACGTACACCATGGACGGTAAGCCGATCGCCGAAGGAGGTAAGCGTACGCGACCTTGGTATCACAATTACAAGTGACTTACGCTCCAAAACGCATGTCTCTAAAGTGGTCTCTAAGGCCAATTCAAAGCTCTTCCTTTTCATGCGCCTTTTCAAATCAAACGATCTTGCTCTTCTCTGCCGAATCTTTAAGGTCTACGTACGCCCCATTGTCGAGACCTGCAGTTCGACGTTCGTTGTGACTACCAAGAAGGAAGTCGAGCAGCTCGAGTCCGTTCAGCGAAGGTTCACGAAGTCTGCATTCATGAGGGCATTCCCTGGAGAAGACCTACCGGACTATCGAGAACGGTGTCGCAGGATGGAGCTGGAGACGCTTGAAGAGCGCCGCATCCGAAGCGACCTCATCCTGGCGAAGAAGATCCTGCTCGGCAAATGTGCTGCAAAAAGCGCCTTCCGCTTGAGGCCGTCACGCACTCGCGGTGGAGCGACCAAGTTCGACATTCCTTACAGCCGCACCAAAATGCGCGAATCGACCTTCTTCGTTCGCGTGGCTACGACTCTCTCGAAACTCAACGCCGACTTCGTGCTCAATTCGTCTCTCGGTGTGTTCAAGGACTTTGTCAAAGACCTAGATCTCTCTGATGTTTGTGAACTCGTTTTCTAGTCCATATATTTATAACCTTGCCGATGTCCATTTCTTGCCTCACTGCCTGTGCAGTAAATAAATGAATGAATGAATGAATGAATCCCTCGATGGCACAATCGTCCATCGAGAGTTCGTTAATCGACCTAGAGAGGTAAACAGCAATTTGATGCTCTAGCGTCCAAACTTGTTTAGCACGAAGAAGAAGAAAAGATGTCGACACCGACGGCAAGGAATGCCAGCCATCAGCCTTACAAACATGCTGAGCCGCATCCAGGTCTTCCCAATGTATGCCTCGACGAAGCTTACAACATAAAAACTGAAGTTTAGGAGACAGTACCGCGAGCTCCGTTCAGAGTACCTCAGCCTGAAAAAGGAAGGTATGAAAGGTCTAAAGGCCTCACTAAAGAGCAGGAGCGCTGATGCTCGCACAGCGGCAGTCATCCCTTCACCGAATGAGCAAGTGGCAAGCGGGCCTACTCCAGCTACCCAGCAAGCCGAAGATCAGAACCAGAAGCGTAAACGGAGGCGCACAAGAGGAAAAACCCGTGTAAGTCGTCTGGCGGCCACACGTGGGTCTCCAAAAATATTCTGCGTACCGGATGATGTCGTTGAATTTTAGCTGCATCGAATGGCTACCAACCAGACGGAACACCTCATCGGCAAACCTAGAACGAACGACGACAATACCTAGCGATTACGAGTAAACGGACGAATGGTTTTTGTTGCCTACATCGCTCCAATTGTCTGCTTTATTTCATCAATCAAACACAAAACTTAACTCCAGGCGCACTAGGCTCGCTGCTACTATTGTGAGCTTATTCTTTAGTTGCTTGAATCCACTCAACGACGTAGGTCAAACTTGTCAAAACACTGATGTTAGTCCACCTAGTCCAAATTCCATGAAGGATCCACTGTGTACTGGGCAGGGGTGTTAGCGGTTCGAACCGACCCGGTTCCGGTNGGATGTACCTTCCATACTCAACTAATCTGCCGCTTAACTAGTGGCAGTCTTCATTGTCGCTGCACCTAAGTATTTAACGAAAACTTTTGCGTTGCAGAAATACCAACACAACAGCCATCTGAAGCGACCGAAGCACAAGCCCAACAAGAAACGCATAGCGAGGGAAACAAGCGTAGCGTCGCATAGTGAAGCAGTCCCACACCAACCTGACGACTTGCCCTGCGCAGCTGAGCATCCTTCCGTTACATTCGTTCGACCCTCGTCGGCGTCCTTCAGTACGCCCCGAGAAGAATCTGCCCCTCCGCCAGCCAAGCGACGTCGTCGTCGAACGTCCTCGCTAATGTGCGAAAGCTTCCAGTCTATCAGCGACGGTTCGGCAAACCTTACTCAGTACACTTCTTCGCTGGTCACTGTTAAGCGAGACTCTACAGAATGCGTTTCTGTAGCGAGCATGGATGAGAGTGGCACAGAGAGCGAGCTTGATCAGCCGTCAGTGGCACAGACATCCGTGGAGAGTTCGTTAATCGACTTAGACAGGTAAAGAGCAATTTGATGATCTAGCTTCCAACCTTGTTTAGCACGAAGAAAAAGAAAAGATGTCGACACCGACGGCAAGGAATGCCAGCCATCAGCCTTACGAACATGCTGAGCCGCATCCAGGTCTTCCCAATGTATGTATCGACGAAGCTTAGAACATAAAAACTGAAGTTTAGGAGACAGTACCGCGAGCTCCGTTCCGAGTACCTCAGTCTAAAAAAGGAAGGTATGAAAGGTCTAAAGGCCGCACTAAGGAGCAGCAGCGCTGATGCTCGCACAGCGGCAGTCATCCCTTCACCGAATGAGCAAGTGGCAAGCGGGCCTACTCCAGCTAGTCAGCAGGCCCAAGATCAGAAACAGAAGCGTAAACGGAGGCGCACAAGAGGGAAAACCCGTGTAAGTCGTCTGGCGTGCACACGTAGGTCTCCAAAAATATTCTGCGTACCGGATGATGTCGTTGAATTTTAGCTGCATCGAATGGCTACCAAGCAGACGGAACACCTCATCGACAAACCTAGGACTAACGACGACAACACCTAGCGATTATGAATAAACGGGACGAATGTTTTCTGTTGCCTACACCGCTTCAATTGTCGGATTTGTTACATCAAGCAAACATAAAATTGCACTCCGGACGCACCAGACTCGCTTGCTACTATAGGGGATTTATTCTTTGAGTGCCTGAATCTATTCTACGACAACGGTGAAACTTGTCACAAACACGGATGCCAGTTCCCTTTGACTAAATTCCATGTACGGTCGACTGTGTTCTGGGTGATATTTTATAGCATGGTTTCACTCACAGAACAACAAACAACTTGATCGGCAAGACAAAGTGACTTTTAGCCAGACTTGCTCGGGATTTGCAGGCCCACGAGTCTGGCACTTTCTTCCACCGTCTTCTCGCCACGCGCGTACCGGCTATGTAGTTCGGCAAGCTGTCGGGTGCTGTTCAGGTATGTGGCGTAGGTGTCGGCGATATGCTCCATTTCGTTGGGAGATTTGCACAAGATCTTCTGCGTCATTTGGTGTTGCCGCATCTGCTGCATCAGATAGCGCGCTTCTTGGCTGTCACTTGCTAGCGACTAAAATCTCTTCGTAAAGTGCCATAAAATAAATAACTGACGAATCGTACCCCTTTCGTCTTACGAAGTTCGTTCATGATGCGACGCAATGTAGGAATGGCAGTCCTGCTGCGCTCCATTATGAGCAGTCTAAAAATGTTTTTTAAGCGAGCAAATTGCGCAAGTTTACTGGTCTCTGAGGACTTCATCTCATGCAATGTAAATTAAAAAAGGAAACAGCGAATTTAGACAAAATTTCTGGAAGCAAAGTGGCCGTGGCACCGTCACTAGATTCGTACCGTTTAAATGGTCAAGCACGCCAGAAGAGCAAACTAATTTTAAGGCTTATTTCGTACAGCTACGTCAGGCAATCCTTTGAAGTAGGCTTTGCCAAATAGCAGTGGCTGGAACCCTCAGACTATGCTTAACAACTGGCTTTACTACTAAGACTACTATTGCGGTTACTTGCGAATAAGACATCCAACTAGGGATGTGGTGAGTGTTAATAAAGAAGCAGTCACCGGTATACAAGTGAAGCGGTTGATCGCTAGGTATGAACAAGATAATCAGTTATCAGTACATCGAGTATGTTGAGCAGAGGAATTTGCTTCGGGCTGCACAAATGCGCTTGCTTTGACGCCGTCCTTCGGGTTCTGGCTCCGGCTCCTCCTCGGTCTCTGGCTCTTCCTGCTTCGCTTCGGCAGCGGCACGCTTGCGAGTGGACACACCCTGGGACGGGGAGGTTTTCGACTGCACTGCCTTGGATGAGGTAGACGAATCTCGTGTCTTACGCGTGCTGCGCCCAGAGCTCTTGGGACTCTCGTCCGTTGTGTCGTTAAGCGTGGCTCGCAGCTTCTTGTTTTCTGACCTAAATTTGCTTGTTGCCAAAGCGGTAAAATGGGAATTCATCCGACAATGTAATGGAAGATGTATTGCAAACTCACTTTAAGTTGTCGAGCTCCTGTAGAAGCTTCTCGCTGTCCTTCTGCTGGCAGATAAGGTCCACTTGCGCCACTTGCACCGCGTCCATCTTTCTCTGGAGCTCTTCTTGGAGCTGGTCCGCGCGGCGTCGCTGGGCGTTCGTTTTGGTCTTCTCTGTCTGCAGCTGTTTCTTCAGCTTCGCCACTTGGTCCTCCAAATCGCTAATCGTTTGTGCTTGCTCCTCGATCTGCTTTGCACCGGGCTGGGCTGAGCTCGCCGTTTGCTTCTTAATCGAAGGCGATGTCTTGGGCTGTGTAGCCGACTTGGATTTCTTCGGGGTGCTGTCGACTTTGGCATCATTCTTCTTCGGCTCGTCGGTGACAGTGTCCTTGCTCTCGCTTGGCCCAGGAACTTGATTGTCCTAGAAGAATCGTCAATTGTACAATTCCTAATAAGCAGCCTACTGCAGGGACGTACCTGGTTGATTATGACTTCCTTCTTCTCCGGAGTCTTCTTGCTGCTTGCCTTCTTGGAATCCGGTGACTTCTTCTCCACTTTTATGCTCTCCACTCCCTTCGGCGATGGCTTAGGCGAAGGGATCTCGGTGACGGTGACAGTGGACTGCGGCGTCATCTGCACCGATGGCTGCTGGAGCTGCTGCTGTACGTGTAGGTTTCGCAACAGAGTAGCGACAGTGGCAGAGTCACCGAGAACCGCTCCTTGTTGCGCTGCGTATAGGCCGGGAAAGCTGGCGAGGATATTAGGCACGGGCATGGCAAACGGTGCAAAAGCTGCCAAGGCACTCTGGTTCATGTTCGGCACGGAGGTGATGATTTTTGGCACTGCGGGTAGCTAAATGGTCCCAGTAAGTTGAGTACTTCTATGATACTATCAGCACTAAAGGATGCACATACGCCTACTTACTCGATGAGCTCCGAAGTGGGTGCTTAGCATTGGAGCTGTTATGGCTGAAGCCGACCCTGGCATATTCAAGCGAGTTTCACTAGTGACGGAACTAGACGGCATTGCCGCAGCAGGGTTGCCTATTGCCGAGGGCTTCTTGCGCGCTTTGGGAGTACTGACAGACAGATGAGTAGACGGGGTCTTCGCCGCTTTTGGGGCAGTCTGAGCTCGTTCCTTGGCGGGCTTGGTGCTAGCAGGTGAGGACGTCTTGCCACCTAAAATACAAACTTGATCTTTTATCTTATGATGCGTAGGTTCAAATTTACATTCGATTTAGGCCTATAATAAATGTGTAGCCCTAAGGCGATTCCAATTATGTATCTCTGGCTACGCATCCGGTCAGAGAGCGTACCTGAACTGCCCGCAGTAATGGCGATGCCGATGGGCGAAGTGACCGCTGCTGCGGAACTAGCTGCTACGTTCGTGTCCGCCTTACTCTCTGCGCTCCTGTTCAGATTGCGGAACATCTTCTTGGGCTGCTTCTGCGGTGTGCCAACATCTTTCGTAGAGGTACCTTCGTATTCGCTTCCGAAGGGCTCGTTGTTTTTTATCTTCATCAGCACCGACGAGACCGCATCGTCGATAGCTTCTTCGCTCGTCTTCTTCTTCTGTGAACTGGACGGTGTGGTGGTCGGCTTCGTTGCCTTCGACGCGGCCACGGGCTTGTCGGCTTCATCTGTGCTGTTCCCGGACTTCGGTTGCGCCTTCGTAGCTTCAGTTGGTTGTGCCTCTGCCTGCGTAACGCTCTCCTTCGCTCCTTTGGTGACGCTTTCATCTGGCGCATCGGCGATGCGCAGCGCTGGGACAAGGTCGTCATCCGAGTCCGCTTCTTTCGGTTCGTCGTCTGCTTTCTTCTCGTCCTTTTCTTGTGCGGCTGGTTCTTCTATACATTTGTTTTAGAATCAGATAATTAATTGTTGAGGCTGTAGTCAAAGGAGTAGCGACGGAGACGTACCTACACTGCCGTCGGTTTCACTGCCATCCGCAGACGACTCCTCCTTGTCGTTGTTGTTCTGCTGCGCATCCTCGAATGCGATAGTGAATTCTTTGGAGAGGAAAGTGCTGGCGTCGTCTGAGCGGCCCTTCAGCGTGTTTATGGTCTGTTTGAGTCGGCGCACTTTATTGCGAAAGCGCTTGATGGAGAGCACCTTCTCCGCCTCGTCCTTCGTGAGGTTCAAGCCGCGAAGCTTCAGGTAGGCGTGCCAGGCGTTCTGCATACCGAACTGGCCGACGAGGTCCAGCGCCATGTTATTAGATACGGTCACTGGAGGGCCGGTGTAGTCGAACTGGACGCTCCCGATTGGCCCACCCATGTTGTCTGAAAAGTACTCTTAAAGACAAATACTTCTCACTAATAATAAAACAAGAGAAAACAGTGTAACCTCGCACGAGAAGCTTGCACATAAATCTTAATTCCACAGATAGAAATTTTTAGCCCCGATAGTAAGTGACACGGTAGTAGACAGGAAGATACGCAACAGGGCAATGACGTGGGAAGAGGGTCAACTCGCGTCCGAGAGCAAAACATATGACTTTAGAATAATTGAGCAGTTTTTGTGAGCGATCTTGATCGCTATCAAAATTGGCACCCGCCAGGGTGGGAGGCTGCAGCACAGGCGGAAGTGCAACCCGGGCCAGCGAAAAGTCGCTGCCCGAATGGATGATAATAGGTCGGTATGTGGAAGTGGTGGGATCGCGAGGTGGGGGAGGAAACCGAGAGGGCACCTCACTTAGAGTGGAAAACGACCAGCGTCGCAGCGCTGGCGGGCTCCGCTCCTCCTATTCAAGCGCGTTCTATGGCGGTCGTTCGATTCGGGCGGCGGCGCGTGCTTGTGTCGAGACTCTGTTTTGCAGCGGTTCACAGCTCGCCCGCGCCACACGTCAAAGGGGCGGCACGCCCTCGCCCGCCTGCTAGCCCACTGCTCACTTGCGGGAGCAATGCGGAAGACAGGCGCGTAACGGAGGGCGGAGTCAGCTTTCCTCGTTTGACACTTGGGAATCTGGTGAAGCTTTTGACTGCGAAATATCGTCTTCACTGATCTTATCCAGATTAGCTATAGGTAGTTAAAGGTGGGATAACAAGGAGCATCGCTACAACAAATCGCGGCCAAAATTCGGAGGGAATTGCACTCTCCGTTTAAAAGTACCGCCCTTCGTGCGTCGCCGTATGCGCCCGGTTCGCGGACACGTCCATTTGCCCTCTCAAGAGGTGCATCTCTTCGTGCCTTCGTTCGCTAGAGACCATGCTGCTATCGTTGTGCTCCTATGTGCCCAGTGGGGCGTGGTCTAGCGCCACATGTGACAAGCGGCCACCAAAGGCGGGGCATGATCTCCGAATAGCGATCGCACGAGCTGTTGCTTTGTCATCGATTAACAATTCCTTGCACTGCCCGTTGCGGACTTGTCGCGACGCAATGAGATAAAGTCGCATGGGCGGGGCCTCGTTGCTTCAAAGTGTCGCAGAGCTGCTTACACAATAAATCTACCCGAACACGCCGACTACAGGCCATTCAAAAAAATCCATGCTAGTATCCAGAACAGTAAATTCTGAACTTAAAAAGTGGGTGGGTCCCAACAACCGAAACGTAACTGGCACGTGTTTTAGCCAGTGTCTAGACGTACCCCTAGTGTATCAGAAAAAGACATAGCTTTGTTCTAGAATCCACTGGTAGTCCAGCCGTCAAGCATCAGTGATGACGCACCTTCGCATAGGCGTAGCTTCAACTCAATCCTTCGCAATCAGTAACATTTTTGAGACCGACGCTCACTAAACAACTCGCACCCTTGTTAATAACCAGCGCAATATACACTCGTGATTGGCCATGTAACGAACCCTGAACCGATGCTGTGCGTGCAGCTAAGCTCATAGTTCAGCAACCAGTGTATGTCTTGTGCGGTAAGATGACGCTAGTTTCTCCAAGCGTTCCTGAATGCCTCCACCCAACATCGTCCAACCTAGCCATTAATGAGAACTTAGCTGGACTCAGAAAGCCTGAGCATACTCAGCCCTTAGCTGCATACTCAGACTAAATCTCAGTTATGTGTCCTACACTCAGCTTCACTGAGTCCCAACTGAGAGTCAAGTAGCGGATTCTCACAGACCTATTTTATTGGATCTACCGTGAGGCTAGCGGAAATACATTGGTGTTCGTCATGTTTTTTTGTATGAGCGCATCTTTGCAATAACCGCTTAAGATCGTTTGTAACTGTACTCCTACAGGGAAACGACGGAACGCCAACCGTGCTTAACGTCGAGGTTTTAGCTAAGCGCCTAGTGATAGCGATGCTGAACCAGAAATTGTTAGCTCCCAAATTCGCTCAGTCAGTCACTAAATATCTCGGAGTCCGTGCGGCAAGCAACATCAGGTCCCCGAAATTCGATCCAACGTAAGTTCTAGATGAAAGGCTGGCGTAAGGTGTGCAAGAAAGAAAGATTTGCAGCTTCTAGAAACCTTCATTGTCGCCCTTTATTAATGACTTGTTTCAGCGAGTGGCATACAGTCGTGTGCTCGAACGGCGCCGTCGCTTGCTGGCACCCAGCCAAACGTTTTCCCTACGAACATTCGCGCCCGATAGACGAGGCTGAGGTGGCAAGTGACCGCAAGGTATTGCGTGCTCAAAGTATCTTGTATCGCACCATCTGTTTAGCTGCTAGCCCAAGCACGACGCAACGCGGACAAGCTTCGCGAAGGCAGGAAGCCCTGGAGTAGCGAAGGACCAGACCCAAGGAGCCTGCAAGAAATCTTCTACACGGACAAGCACGAGTGGTATCCGAGGTATATCAAGCAGCCTAAGCATTGAATGGAACGTTTTAACCAAGCATTTCAGGCCACGAGAGACACGCCTTTATCGCACCTCTGCTCCAATCGCTCGCCCGAAACGGAGCACAAGAAACACGCCCGAGAAATGATCCGAGCGCTCTGGTTAGGTCGTGTCCCATACTTAGAAGGACTTCATGCTCAAGAATTGTTGTACCAAAAACTTCGTCAAGATATCTTGCGTAATGGTACGTGTTGTTGTTAAAACTACTTTGTTGAATAAAGCACTTTAGAATTCTCTCATCATTATTTGTGCTTAATGGAACACCCGCCGTCGTACACAGTGGGTCTTCGAAGCCAGCAGTACTCGCAAGAAGAGGAGCAGCACCTCAGGAACTTAGGAGCAGAATTTCATAGGTAACTATTGCGATACTTAGCAACCGTTTGTTGGGTAGCGAACGCAGTTTGGCTCGGCCTCCAGCCCGTTCCGTACCGCAATCATGAAAAAACCGACGGACGCATTTGTTATAGGGTTCAACGAGGAGGCCTGATAACGTTCCATGGTCCTGGTCAACTGGTTGCCTATCCTATCTTCAACCTGCGATCATTGCGTGTCCGGGATCCTAAATCAGAAAAGAATGCCGTCGGTGTGAGGCGGTTCGTCTCCCTCGTTGAAGAGGTCATCATCCAGCTGCTCGAATGGGACTTTGGCATCGCTGGAGTAGGTCGAACATCTGACACAGGTAAAAAGTAGTTAGCATATCCAAGCTAATAGATAGTTGTAGGTGTGTGGGTTGGGAACGACCGGAAGATTGCCGCCATCGGAATTCAAGTACGCCATGGAGTGACCTCCCATGGGCTGGCGCTGAACTGCGACACCGACCTCGGCTGGTACAAACACGTAAGTTTTCATTGCTTAAACAACACCGCCGAAAACTAACGATGAGTACTCCTTCAGATCGTTCCGTGTGGCATCGAGGGCAAGACAGTCACGTCCATAGAGGCTGAAACGCGACGCAAAGTAGCCGTGGAAGAGGTTCTTCCAGCATTCTGTCGACGAATTGAGTCAGTATTTTGTTGCCCTACCAACCTCCGCTCTGTTGGCGTTTCTGAGCTCGTTAATTCTTAACGTTAGTTGAATAAACCATTGGGACGTATGCATGCGCGAAGGGCAAATAATCAACACTGGTAAACTTTTACATCCCTCCTTAAAGCAATCATAGTAAAAAATACAATAGTGTGAAATGTTTCGTTCCGTAAAATGCGGCAGTGCACAGTTAACGTACGTAAATAAACTTGATTTAGCGATGAAGAATCCTACCTAGTTGATGTGATTGCGTATCCTAAGCGGGTCGATTGCTTAGAAGGATCTACGTCGCGCGCGAAGCTTCCCATTATCCGTGTGTTTCCAGCCCAAACAAAAGGATGAACTCAATGTTACTCCGTTGGGATGGTTATGGCGCGCCGAGGACGTCAGAAACTAATTTTGGTAGCCTTCCCCCAGCTGCCGGGTCTCGTACTTTTGTCGACGTTGCTTTCCCGGAATCCGGAAGTGATATTCTCAAGCGAAGCACAGCGATCCGGTAGCGCGGAGGAGTCGTTGGTATTTGTTCGTTCATCATAAACGCTCATAACACAAAGACTCCATAGGGAGTTGACCGTGACTTGGTGGGAAAGTAGAATGTCTAAGGAGGAGGAGTCCACATTAATGGCTTGCAATCTTTGATAATACTTGGATGGCTACTGATGGCTCTTGGTATGCTCGGTCACATGGAACTGGTACTCGGATAGGACCCTCGTACCTTCTAGTAGTTTCCGGTAGCTCCAAGCAGCTTGTTTTTTTTCGGCGTGTATCCTGAGATTTGTGCAGTATGACGTAGCTTAAGCACGTAGGCGTTTTCTTTTGGCATTAGGTTACCACTCAGGGCAAATCTCACGTCGTCCATGGAGGGCGTGCTACACATGCGCGGATTTCCTTTTCAACTCTTCCTCATTCTTCAGCAAACGATGGCTGACTCTCTGGTGGAAGATCCACCTTCTTGTAATCCAGAATGTTGCATCGCAAAGATGCGGCATGCTACTGCGTAGCAGGCGTGTCAACCCCAACCTTGCCGCAAGCACACGTAGCTAAGGTGCCGTTGTCGCGCGGAATTTAATTGAGAGTCCCACCGAGTCTTCCATCGCAGCAATGCCGACATGATTTATGGAAATTTATTCCGGAAGTATTTCCCGGATACAGTGTCGCGAATTGCTAACGAGAGAAGAAACGAGCGTCACGCATCCTAGGTCTTCTAATTCCTCTTACCCCGTTGATACTGCTGCCGTCATACACCCCCTGCGTTATGTGTACGAATTCATTCGATGGCCCACCAAAGTACTTCGTGGCAATGTCATTTTGCACCGGTCGAATAGCTGAGCGCGATGCTAAAGTCATCCACAGCGTGTGGGGGTGGTTGTCTGACGGGGAGGAGCCGCGAAAGGGTCAGAATCCGAAGCAGGTCAGCCCGGCGTCAACAACCAACTTGCTCTACAGCCACAAGCATACGATGGTCTCGTCGGCCGGGTAGCCATTCCGACGCCATTGTTTTCCCGCGTAACTCACGCCGTTTCGTTCTCGACTCTATTTAAGCAACGTCAGTGGAACAAGCCAATTAGAAGAAGATAAATTGCTTATGCCAGTAGAGCGAGCATTCATGTCGTGAACTAGAGAAACAATGTTGTCTTCCGGTCAGACGGCGTCTTGGCAAGTCGGGATTCGTTTTTTTCGTTCATCGAGTCAAGGCATCCGTCACCTGCATTTGCATCTATCCTTACAATTTGCACGACATTTGTAATGTACCGCGTGCCTTCGATAACGCTGTAACGAACCAGTTATTGCTTTTCAACTCGAGCTTCTTCGTTTTCAGCACAACGTGTTCGTATTATGGTATTTCACTGGCTAGGGGTACACCGAGAAGGCTGCATGCTACTTCGGAACAAAACTCAGTCGTCATTTCTGTGTGTGTTCGGGCGATGTCTTCTTTCGGCATTACTGCTATCCTCCGTTGTCCAAGCGTCTGAACCGCGACCGCAACCTCAGACTGTGCGGTACGAACCATTCATGTAAGTTGTAACGCTTGAAGGCACACATCAGGTTTCGTATTTTCTGATGGTGGAACAACAGTAGCAACTTGTCAACTAGCTCTAGTATCATCATGGAGGGCTGTCGCAAAGGGTATTTTGCATGTAGCATCACTAGTGAGTCACATTAGTAATGCAAAACCTATGCATCCGATAAGCTCTTTCAGCATCATCCGAGGCTAGATTTAAAGCACTTGAATAAACGAAGGCCCTGAAAGAAACCAAAGGCCTTGACGGGCTGGTTCTGCTTCCAAACATCTCTATCCTTGGTTTCAGAAATGCCGTAATGGCGCCCTCTGCGTATTTTCCGATTACGAACGGCGAGCTTCCGGCGGCGGGCATGAGGTTCATGCGAACTGCTCAAAAGAAGCGTGATCCCCTCCTGGTGGGCAAGAAATACGACAGGAACTGCTTCTTTTCTCCGGTAAGGGAAACGCTTGAAACGTGTGCCATGTACGGTTTTCAGGTGCAATGCATGCTCTCATTCAAGAACACGAACGACGACGCCATTTGGAGTGGACGAGGCAGGCGCAAGAAGTAGCCGGTCGTTAACACTGGTCCTTCTCTCAAATAAGCGATGCGTTGTGTGATTGCTGTTAAAGTGTACAAAGAGGACTTGCCCGAGTCTTCATCACTTTATTCGTCGCTCTATGTATGCCGAATGTAACCAACGCCAACGCAGTAACGGACACAACAAGGCTAGAGATCGTCAGTATTATATTTGCTACATCGCTAACAATTACATGCCCGTAAACGATATATCAGGAACGGCCTTCGCAAACGTGGGACAGATCTTCTTTGTAGTGGGATACATTTTGTTCAGCCTTTGGCGGAATTC
Organism: Aphelenchus avenae; assembly: GCA_020875895.1. Lineage (NCBI taxonomy): Eukaryota > Metazoa > Nematoda > Chromadorea > Rhabditida > Aphelenchidae > Aphelenchus > Aphelenchus avenae. Next base: position 369,421 of record JNEY01000018.1, read on the forward strand.
GCGGACTATCGTTTGTAGTGCTCCACTGTTTGAGGTTGTCTGAACGATTTGACGAAATTCGTTGCGCTCTGCCCTTTTCACGCCTCTGTGTACTGTGAACAGGTCGTTCACAACCGTAAAAGTGTACCCAGCGCGGCACAGCTCGGTACCCTAAAAATGGGAAGCAAAATTTAACGTCTGTCCATCCGAAATGTTAAATGACGTTCGATAATGACGGTAACACTCGAGCTTGACCTACCAAATGAGTGTTGGAACGCACGCGAAAGGGAAAGCTTTCGTCATGGCGCGGTACAGACTGGTCAGCAACGAACTGCGGTTCCCATTCAGAGTTGAAATACGGTAGTTCCTTTAAAAAGTTCTTGAAAGCAAAGCGTAATCAAGTCACCTTAAAGACGGTTGCTTCCGCACCAGTGTCGTTATGTATTAACCAATGTTCGAGGAATGGTATGTGATGACCCACTGCGTAGACGTAGCTATGGAACTCCACCGCAACCGATCGGTTTATTGCGTCCTAAAATTTCGTCAGTGCTTAACTCAAATCAGCTGATCGCGCTCACTCGAAGGCCTGCCAGGGTCCTAGGCACTACTTCTTCCTCCTCCACTTCGAAGCGTCGATGCACCAGCACTGTCCTCAAGCGCTGGTTCAGCAACAGCTTTGCTGCTAATGCGCGCATCCGCGGCTCGTAGTTCTGGGAGAAAATTTGCTCGATGTCGCCAGAAACGAAGAGGGGAGTCTTGACTCCGTTTCGCGCAACATTTCGTGCGATATTGATGGGGTACACCGATTGTCCAGCGCACAGGGCTATTTGAGGATCGAACTAAATTGCGCTAGATTGCAAAATTTAGTATCCAGACAATGCACCGTAAATTGTTCGTCGTCCAGCAAAGTGTTATCCTCAACATGGTAGTACGTGAAGGAAGAGCATTTGTCGCCATGTTCTTCCCACAGAAGGTGCAAAGAAACGCGGGCATATTTCCTCGTCCGTCGAGCACGCTGGATCCTCTCAAGCGCGAACTGAAAACGTTCAGGCATAACGTCCAAGACCTAGTTCTGAACGATACGTACTTGTAGCCGTGAATAGTCAAGAACTAGAGCTAACGAAATCAAGCCATCCCACGTGGCAACCTAGAGAGCTTAGCTTGTACGGTGACGAGACAGCAGCTGCGAATTACCTGCTCGTCGAGGTATTTGAGGTAGTCGATCGAGCTGTGTACCGCAAAAGTAATTGGTGAGTCTTGCGGTGTGTTCTCGAGGTATGCGTCGTTTACTCTCCAGAAATCATACGTTACGCAGTAGGCTTCTGAATACCTAAAGTATCCACTACCCCATAAATAGGCTAGGGTTTCGAATAGTTCCCGTGCAAATAAACTTCCTTACTTTTGGCCGCTGATTGACATCGGCGTTGTGTTGGTGTAGCTTTCTCCTCGACCGTACGTTGATAGAGAAGTAGCTTCCGCGCAACGGATAGTATCGCTTCGGTTGTCTTCCGATACAGCTTCAGGTGTGTGGTAACCCATAGAATTATCTCTTCGACGTGTACTGTTCAGCCTTATGAACGCGGTTCGGAGGAGCGCGAAGAAAAATATGGCGGCAACAAGACAGCAGGCACACGCGCGCCATTCACTGATCACCCGTGCTAAAACTTTGCATACTTTATGTAAATCATCAAAGGTATTGTTTGTTAACCATCCGGAATCAAGGTTATATCTTACCTGCTCTTAGCCGACTTTTCAAACAGCGAAACTGAGCCAGCACTAAGGGGGTCATCCGAGTGTCGGGTGGCAGAGAGTTTCGATCGTATCACATAAAGGATTTCCACGAATATGCTGCGTCTCCCGACATGCGCTTCGAGGAAAGATGAAAACACATTGTGCGAGTGACAATTGGGGCATTACGGAATGAATAAGCGTTCGAACGTAATGAAGACAATTTTGGAAACATGGAACAATCATTCCGTTTCTTTCGAATTTCGTTTTCTGATCACGAGACTCTTCACAGTGGCATATAAGGGCGTACTAGACTGTCACGTGAGTTAACGCATCCAAGTTTTTGCGGTGTTTCGGGAGAATGCTGACCGGGCATGCTGTCTACGCCGACAGGCTTTAATGCAAAGAGAGTCTATTTTGTAGACTTCCCGTAGTGGTTGGAGTAGAGCTTTCTGAGTTGAGACGCACCTGAATGTTTGCATTCCAGTATGCTACGCATGTACGCATGTATTAGTTTGTTCCGCTGACATGTAGTCTACCACGGTACATTGAAACTATACCATTCGTACATGCGGCTCAGCATAGAAAGGTCACGAAGGGACAGGCAGAGACCCTGTCGAGCAAGAGTTGGGAACCGAGAGAAGATCTTCTGAATCAGCAGATGTACATGGCCAAATTGCATGCTTCTGCGGAATCGTTTGTAAGCATTACTGCAAACGTCATGGCGCGTTGCATGAATCTTCTTGGCGTCGGAGCCGCTCGGATGCGGTACGCTTAGTACGCAAGACAACGCGCATGCATGCGCACTACATGGCATGATGCGTGCATGTGCGCAGGATGGCATGATGTGTCTATTTTTCTGTAGTTTAAATGGTACTACTCGTTTATTGGGGGTCACCCGATTCTGGAGGCGGGGAAGGACCGTGGAAGCTTTCATATCTTTGTGGCGAATGCATGGAAATTCGAAACTTCTGGCGGTCAGCCAGAGCTTTATGTTATAGTGATCACCACGGTCAGTTTCATGCCCCAAGTGTCGAGGGCTAGGTTGTCTACGAAACGACGCCTTCTGGTGAGCTTACCAGCTAGTCTAAAAGTTTCGGAAAAGCTTAGCAAGAAAGTGTGCTGTATGGTTTGCTGCCAAGGCGGTTGCATTTGCAACTAGAAGGCGTTAAAGCTTCCTCAGACGAATTTGCGCTCATCCGTTGACGGCGTGACAGCTCCTAAAGCCCCAGAGGTCGACGGAACAATTAACCGAGCTCTGTATTACTGCTTAGGAGCTTAAGTAAGCGTCACCCGCAAAACGGCCAGTCGGAGAGATTTTCTTCCGCATCGATGCGCAGGCTTGCACAACGCCGTTCTTAACGAAGCACGAAGTGCAAGGCCTATTTTATTCCGTGTGTACACGTCTAGAAATAAATCTAGCAACCGAAATCACCTTTAATCAGACATTCTCGTCGTTTTATACGAGTGTCGCAACATAACTTCAGCATACTCTAAACGCCATTATTTAACCCCCGATATTCGCACTTTTTTATATTCCGGACTGCGCACGTAGCTGTGAATGTTGGCTTTTTCACTCGCCATGCCCGCGACGCACTTTATTCCGGATAAGATGCCGCTGGCGGATGCCAGCTTGCTCTTCAGCCGGGCCGACCTTGCCCTGTTTATTAATAAATTCCTCGTGCCGTTATCCCAGCTGGAGCGTGCAACTTTTCGATGGAAACGCGTCATTCGGAGACCCGACCCGCCGTGGCTTCCATGTCGCGCAGGCACACGGGATTCATATTGGTCGCATCGAAAGTAATCATTTCTCTCATCAACCGCTGCTCCTCGTCTACTTCTATGGCATAAGCGACCGCGCGTCCATACACCCATCGTTCGCGGCATGGCACGGAAGCTTATAGGCTAAGCCACAGCCGTGCGCTCAACTTCTCGACGGTCTCTCCCACGATGCACTGACGGCCGGGCTAAATTACGGGTTCCTCAAACAGTGAAGCTTCTAAAAAATCCAAAGGCTTTTTGACTTAAACTTCGTAGGCCTTCCGCAGGATGCTCTTTGATCGTATTTGTCGCGAATTTAACGTCTTAGGGACACCAGTATGCATCTAGCTCGTAACTCATCACAGCCAGAGATTGTACCTACTGGCAATGTAGCCTTCCTTGTGCTGTAAAGTGCAGCCACAACTCCTTGAACTTATCGATGTTTGGCATTGATGCGTCCGATAATTAGCGTCATTGTAAGCATGCGCCATGGCCTCAAGCCTGCTCACTTCGAGGGCTATCCCGTAGTCCTAACCCAATGCGAGCCCCGGGGACGAGGAACATGTCGAGTAATTGTCTTCGACTAGCTTTGCTGGGGTGTTTATGGCTACTTAATGTGCGTTCTAAATTCGTTTCGGGCCGACGATTGAGGCGGCCCGTCGGAAAGCCCACCTTTGATAAATCCGACTGACACGTGAACATGTGTCATTCTCGCTCGCTTGGCTTAGCCTCTATCCCGAACTTGTTCAGGTATGCAAAAGCGCATTACTCGCGTCCACACAAGCATTCTATGCGGACTGCTTCCATTAAACCCCTTCCCGTCCCTGTCGAAAGGGGTCCCTTACGGTTTGCCGCACAAAGTTTCCGATTCATTTTTGTGTCTTTGTCCTTGGTATATGTTGCTTGGCAACGCTACGATCCTTTTAACGGCAGTCAACTTCTCCTAATAAGCGTTCTTCCGGCCGACTGCCTCGCACCAATTGTCCAGGAAAGCTGAGCACACTATTACACCCTCTTGCCTCCATACTATCCAGTAACACAGTCGGGCTAGCGACGGCCTACTTACCCCGGCTGAGGTCAGTCAGCCGAGAGCCTGGAAAAGCGCCAAGACACCATATGTTCATACAGAAGACGGTAAAAGTTTTTTCTTTCGCGATGAACGTGTACTCTTTGTCACTCCTTTTCACTGGCTGTATTTTTAAAATAGCGCGCACTGTTTAGATACGACGACCTGAATCATATCTCCTGCCATGACTTAGCGCTTCTCTGTCACTAATTTCAACAGCGCTCGAATGAACACAGCCCCAAGAAAGCCGTTCTCTCAACGCTTTCCATATGAGGAAAATGAAGTTCCGGTCACTGGCGCTCAGCCTGCGCGTGTTCAACCTCAGAAAGATCAGCAACGCCGGGGAGGACAATGAGGTGAGTCAGTCATCCGTATTTTGCATTTACCCATCTTCCGGTGCGGTGGTAAACCTTTTCGTCGGAACTCTCACTAGTTTCGGGTAAACAAGCGCCGCCGGTCGCCGAACCACAGTCAACCAGTCGGCTGAACGACTTCGGTGTGCAGCCGAAAGTGCTGAAGAGGATTGGACTGTTTGAGAGAGCGGCGCCGGCCCAAGAACACCCCCATTACCCGCTACTGAGTGGCGGTGAGGTGGCTGAAAAAAAACGGGCGAACGGTGGTAGGTAATGCCCTTGGCCAGTTCCTGTTTTCGGCGCGCATTGGGGTTCGCTTCCGTCGTTACTCTCTTGGTTAACGCAAGCGTGCTCTGAGTTTGGTTAAACTCAATGACAAACGGGCCACAACCGCCTTTACACTTCTTCAGCGATGAGAATAAGGCGGAAGGGTTATTGCCCTTAATGATGATGAAGAATGCGGAATCGCTTCCTCGTCGCGTGTTTGTCTGATCAATTTTCCCGAGGCAGCATCTTTGGGAGGCAGCGCGGGCCGCAGCCGCGGGAATTAGTGTGGCGGCGACCTGACTTTGTCGCGACGCCAGCGACACCTACCGCACGAAAAAGCAAGTTGCTGATGTCATTTTTTCGTACAGAATGGTTTAGCTTTTCGGGAACCGTGGCTTGGTATGCTTGCGTGCTTGTACGTCCTCTCATTAGTGAGGTACCAGGCGGTTAATAAAAAGAAATGAAACGTTTTCATAAGTTTGCGTAAACAATCTCACCATTTCTTCTGGCCGTTGCGCGACATGCATAAGCTACCTATGCTATCTTTTCTCAGACACTGTTGTACGTGTCGTAACTTACCCGCCTGCGTTATCTATTCTATAGCGCTGACTAACAGTCTTTCGTGCCCTAAACGTCCTTCGAGGTCTAAGTCTGTCCAAGTCGGCAAACTGCTCGCATTCCCACAGCCTTTGAGCGAAAAATTAGCGAGTGTGTCAGCTTAGTGCAAATTGCATAATGCTTCGTCCCGCGACTTTCGCCCTCGACGTCCTGCGACGCGGAATAGGAAATGCAATTCCGCAAATTGCCGACGGCTCAGTTCACGCCGAATTCTTTTAGTCCTACGTCTGTGAAAATGCGCGGCAAGTGCACACGCCTGCACACTCGGCCGCCGAAACGCTTTATGCGTCTTTGCCGGCATAAACTTGCCCGCAGGTGTGCATGTTTGAGGAGGTTATTGCGTTCAGATCTTGCTTGCGCTTGTAAGTCTCGCTTATTTTTGAGCTAGCTGGTCAACCATCTTGGTCTTAGTGGCAAAAAAATGAGGCGCATTTGACCATTTATCATCTCTGCGACACCGAATATGTTTCTTGCAGCTTCCTCTCATGCCAGCGGCTCTTGAAGGCGCTTCCCACTAGCTGGTAAGTATCACTGGGGCGGTCGTCTGCCGGGACGCAATTTGGTTTATTCCGGCGTTTTACTAGGATTACGCGTGTCACTGGAGTTCGTTCTGTGTGGCGTTCGCCATGAATGTATAAAAGCGCGGCGTTCGTCGCAGTCATCGTCGCAAATTGGCTTGTGTTTGCGGGGAAGAGGCATTCCCAGTGTGTATCTCTTCACTCCGAAATATACTGAGATATATTCGTGCATCCAGGTCTTCCCGCTCCCATGAAGGTAAATCCGATTGCGAACCAGTGGCTCAAATTTCAAGTTTCGTCTGGCCCTGCATGCCATGGACACCATGTAGAGGCTTCGTGTTTTTGCATTTTACCACTAAACGCTTGCAGGCTTAAATTTACGCCTGTTACCTCAAATCACCGTCCCATAGCCGAAACTTCAGCCAATCTATTCGTAACCCTCCTCGAGACTAGAGCCATTATCGGGTATAAGCCTAGAATGATATGTCTTAACCCTCCGTCAGAAGTACATTCTCCTCCTTTTGCTATCGCGCCACCACACAATTGTACTAGGTCAAAAAATAAAAAAGTTGGATGGATGTACCGCAGTAAGCGGATGGTAAAAAGTATGGGAAGAAAAGTTTAGTGAGGGGATAGTAAAGCTAATTGGATTTTACTATTGAGTGGGATAAAGACTTACCCCTAACGTAATCTCGTTTTGTACGTTATTCCTACCTCTTCTGAAACAATGAGTGCCGACATATTGCTGGTTTCCAGCTTCCTGAGGGTTCAGGAAAAACTTCGTAATTAGCGCTGGCTCGCTCGGACAAAGTCCTTACTTTGCAAGCTAAATTTGTTGCATCCGTTTTTGGCGGCAGGGCTCACTAGTCTTTTGCAATGCGGGTTGTCGTCCTGTACGCTTTCTTTGGCAACGTTAACTCTGGACGCCGTTCCCTCGTACAGGAGGACGGACAATTCGCCCTTTGCGCTTGAGCGCCTGCGATGTCTGTTTGTGGTTACAAGATATGTCTTTGTTTCCTCGCGGCAATAGTCTACACATCCTCCGGTTTATTAAATGCTCTGCTGCGCCATCTGGACATATTCGCAATCATCGTCTCAGGCGGCCTAAGTATCGGCGCTTCAAATTGCAACATTCATTGCTCTCATCTTCTTGAAGAAGTTTGCCACGAAGGGGAAATCGCGGCAGCCGAAAACCACGCCCTGGCCGCGCTTCTACTTCGAGGCCCTCGAGCAGTGGGGATGAGACCGATTTCAGGAACTCCGACGAAGTGCCGGAATACAATTATTGTGCGGCCCTGGACGCCTTTGAGTGTTTTGCGTTTCGCTTGTCAACCAATTTCCGGCACTTTACGTAGCATGTCGGTGTAGCTCTACTTTTTCATTCCGACGCTCGACCATTTGAATGGGCTTGAGGTCCAAGCCATATTCTTCTACACGTCGGGTCGGTTCCCAAGGAACCGTCTAGGACGCCACCCGTCCTGCATACCTCGCACCATTCATCGTCTCGCACCTCTACATGATGCTTCAGTTCTGTATTGACCTGCTTCGAGGACGGACGCGAGCCATTAGCGAGCTATCTTGCGCCTACGGGAATGGTTCTAGCGAGCGCTATGCCGCGTCGTAAAATCCTCGCGAACTTTGCTCTTTACCATCAGTCGCGCAGCGCACCGGTTACACCAGTTGGGCATGCACGGCTCGAGGTAAGCAACACGTTTCGATGTTTTCTAGATCATAGTGTTCTCTTCATCGTTCAGTTTCGGATGGAGCTACGTAGAAAGTTCCCTCGATTTACTTTCTTAATTGAAGGCCTGACGGAAGAAGTTTGTGGCGTTTCGGAGTTGCTAGCCCGGGAGACGTAATTGAGTTTGGCTGATCGCGTCACTGGAGTGTTTGTCGTCTGTCGCTGGTCGTCGCTTCTCGCGCAAAACGTTTTGTACTCTTCAAGAGTGTCATCCATTCTTCCGCTATATTATATCCATCTATACTACGCTAAATTGACGAATTTTAAGAGTCGCTATAATTTTACTTTCTAAATTGTTAGGGATGCGTGTGTATTTAGTGAAGCAAAGCTATTTGCTGATTTGCACGTTTCCCTCGGGCTTAACTGCAGATTCCAGGAATAATACCTTCGGGATTTCAGATCCACGATCTGTTCCCGCTGGAGGACCTGCTGGAGACAGCGGTTCTTGAACCGGACGACGCCGATAACGAGCTACACAAGATGTCGCAGCCGGAGGCAGCATGCCGTCTGAAGCTGCTAAGGGCAGAGCTTCCCGATGAGAACCTCCCGCACGGCGCTCAGCTTAGCGACCTAACATGCTGCGTCAACGTCAAGGAAAAGGTTGAGGTGAACGGTGAGTTGCAAACCTTTAGCTGTGGTCATTCCTCAAATGTTGACGATCGTTGCAACAAAGCATGTTTAGGTGAAAACCGACTAATCCAGAAGCGGAAGACGATGCCAGTAGAGTGGGAGAAGTGCTTCGACGTCGGCATCCTACCAGGGCGTGTACTTCAAGTTCTGTTGATGCACGACAAGACGACGGTCGCGGACGCTACAATGCGGTTGGAGGTGCGGTTTTGTAAACTGCGGTGTCTGCTCAAAATGAACAGAAGTGATGTTCGCTTGATTAGTCACGGGCACACGAACGTTCGTGCGGGCCGCAAACCAATATAAAATTAACTCGTGACGGGAACTAAGAGGTCACCACCAAAGCCGGTTCCCTTCTGTCTTGAACCTTGCGTCCCAATGTTTTTATGTGGTTCCCTAATACAACGGGAGGTCGTTGCGCGGTTACAGACTCTGCCCTAATCACTTCGGAAATTATTGACTCGATACAACTGCTCTATATGGGCACATGTTCTGCGTTTAGGACATCGTAACGAAGAGCAAGCACGACGCGATCACACACATCTGGATCAATCTCAAGCCCTGCGGACGTATCCTCGCGCAAACTCGAAAAGTTGGCAACATTGGTAAGCAGCTAAGCCATTACAGAATGAAGTCGTATGTTAAGATCCGAATGACCGCTCGTCAGAGGACAACACAATGACACCGCGTACCTTCGACGCGAACCTAGGGCTGCACAGGAGAAGAGGTGCCATCAAACATGCTAAGGTACACGAGATCCGAGGGCATCAGTTCGTCGCTACGTTCTTCCGTCAGCCCACGTTCTGCTCTCTGTGTTCGGAGTTCATGTGGTACGTTGGCGTTCGTTCTTTACATTACCGTTACATTGGAAGGTAGATCCCTGGTAATAACGTTCTTTTTTCAGGGGACTGAACAAGCAAGGGTAAGCAAGAATTCATCGCGCTTAAGAGGGTTCTCTACGATCCCATGTAGGTATCAATGCCAATTATGCAGCGCAGCGGTCCACAAGAAGTGCCACGAGAAGACGCTAAGTCAATGCCCAGGCTCCGCGAAGAACACCAAGGACACTATCGTAAGTCCTAGCTTACATCGACGTGATAATGGTTTGTCAACTTTAGTACCTCAAGGAGCGATTCAAAATCGACGTGCCGCACCGCTTCAGAACGTACAATTTCAAGAGCCCCACCTTCTGTGACCATTGTGGATCTCTGCTATACGGTATGAGGTCATTTTCAAGTCTTTGACTTTTTTTCTTTTTTAGGCTTGTTTAAGCAGGGAATGAAATGCGAAGTTTGCGGAGTGAATTGCCACCACAAATGCGAGCGCTTTTTACGTAAGTCACTGATAACTGTACGACGTGTATGACGCCCTTGCAGCTCATCTGTGTGGCGTCAATCAAAAGCAACTCTCGGAGGCCCTGTTCGAAATTAAGCGCGGGCACAGTGCGTCAAGGTGTGCCTTACCTTAAGTGGCAGATCAATCAACACCGGCTTTAGTGCGCCACCGAATTTGGGGTCGCTTAGCCTTGGACCAGCCGCACCACTGGACGGTTCAAGAACGAGCAGCCAACCAAACTTTGCGACGAATGGCGTCGGGAACAGGTTCAAGAAATTGTTCACTAACCAGAGCGCCAGCGCTGACATGTCGACTGACTCGGATGAGTAGGCGTTTTCAAGCAGTTCGAGATTCCTACGCATCGCCTTTCAGATCGTCCAACAAAACCTGGACCCCCGGCGATGGGCCGAAGAAGTTTAAGCTTCAGAACTTCACGCTACACAAGGTTCTAGGCAAGGGCAGCTTCGGAAAGGTACCGTCGTCCTACAATACCCTGCTCATGACTTCTTTGTTCAGGTGCTACTGGTGGAGCTCAAGGGTAGAAGTCAGTTCTACGCCATGAAGTGCCTTAAGAAGGACGTGATTCTCGAGGACGACGACACCGAGTGTACTTTCATTGAGCGACGGGTGCTGATCTTGTCTAGCGAGTGTCCATTCCTGTGCCCACTGTTTTGCTCCTTCCAATCCAACGTAAGCGTACTGTGCAATCAGGCTCAACATCAACCATGCCTTACTCTAGGAGTATTTGTTCTTCGTAATGGCCTACTTGAACGGAGGCGACCTCATGTATCACATCCAGCAGTGTAAGCGCTTCGACGAAAACCGAACGCGGTTTTACGCGTGCGAGATCATTTGTGCACTACAGTTTCTGCACGCTCGCAGCATTATCTACAGGTAACTATCATTACAGCTAGGCCGTGCCCGGACGACTCTTTTACTTTACTTCCATGCGTACTTTCGCTTTCAGGGACCTGAAGTTGGATAACATCCTACTGGACTCCGACGGTCACGTTCACTTGGCGGACTTCGGAATGTGCAAGACCGAAGTGAACCGCGAGAACGGCATGGCGTCCACCTTCTGCGGAACACCGGTATGCTATTTGTAATGCTATGTGCTTATACTTGTTGGTTTCTAGGACTACATAGCGCCAGAGATAATCAAGGGTCAGCTATACAACGAGGCCGTCGACTTCTGGAGTTTTGGAGTGTTAATGTACGAAATGTTGGTGGGACAATCGCCTTTCCATGGAGAGGTATGCAGGTGTTTATAGAGCTAGCACGCTGTTTGGGACGTATGGCCCTCTAATGCCTACTTCTTTTGTAGGGAGAGGACGAACTCTTCGATGCGATACTCAACGAGCGTCCGTACTTCCCGAAGTCGCTGGGAAAGGAAGCCGCCAAGTGTCTAAGTGCCGTATGTTCCCACCCTTACCTAGCGTATGCACAATGATGGTTTAGTTGTTTGATCGCAATCCTAACACGAGGCTAGGGATGCCGGACTGCCCCGATGGACCCATCCGTCAGCACCCATTCTTCCGGGGAGTGGACTGGAAGAAGTTTGAAGCACGACAAATGCAGCCTCCCTACAAGCCGACAGTGGTACGTAGCCACACTCGCAGATTCCTTGCCCAGTGCAGGGGGCGTTTGCCAACGCTATAACGTATTTTTAGCGCGCTCCAAACGACACATCGAACTTCGACGAGGACTTCACTCAGGAGAAAGCGGTACTCACGCCCATTCAGGACAAGAATCTCCTTGCGTCTATTGATCCCGAGACATTTGTCAATTTCTCATACTCGAACCCAAATTTCCAAGGTCCGTGAAGCCCCGCATTACCGCTTCCCCCTTAGGCTCTACAGTTCTATGCCATTTTCTAATACCGGTAAGCGTGCTGTAGCGTTGGTTTGTGGCCAGCTTCGATGCATCCTCATATGGCATTTGATAGTGTTCTACTTCTAAGCGCAAGCAAGTTTCGTCAACCTCTAGAGCTTATCATTCATATTGGCATGCATTCACTGATGACTGGCAGGTTCCACGAAACTATGCCTATTAATAAAGTTCTAAATATTCTTGTGCAGTCGGTTTCGTCTTGTAGGAAGAAAGCATTTCAAGAGGTTAGGATGTCTTGCTTTGACGGTACACATTTTCGTTGGTTGAAAGATTTGTCCTGCTTTCCGTTATGCATCGGTTTGAAGAAGAAATAGCTAGGAACCATGGTCGAAATTTGACATAGACCCTGCTTCCTGAGGACGAAGCAAGTGGTAACTACAGATGTACAGACAAGTAGATTAGTAGATTCGCGATAACGCCACGTTTCCACGTGGACAGGCACTCTGAAGAAGCAACAAAGGATTTCATAACTTCGAACTTTTTAGGGTGATCCATTCCCCTGAAGGGTTTCTTTCTCGTAATCTTAGAATGTCCCTTCATGCTACGTGGTTAGCTGTTTTTACGCTGTGCGAGTGCATACACTTTTTTCTGCCTCTTCGCAAACAGTCGGGCTCACGTGCGTGCAATATTGGTACGCAAGTTCCTTCTGGAAGCGCCTCTAAGCCATGGGGTTGATGGATGAAGAATGCATGGTTATTGCCGAAATGAGCCCGCGCCGAGGTGCCATGGATGGGCGGCTAACCCTCGGCCCCATTCATTCCCGCAATTCACATCGATCCTAGCGGTCCTCCGCCGGCAGAGAAGCGCGGAGCGGAAAAGCGCGACTCGGGATGTCCGCAGCCCTTACTGGGCCGCCGTCGCCCCAGGACACACAAAGCTGCGCTCCGCTGCGGTCTTCTTGAACGGCATCATCTGCTGGAAGTGCGGCAAGTAATTTTCATTATTCGACGCGAGCCACTATCGTTTCCGGCGTTGGTGGGTGTACCGCTACGGAAAACCAATGCACAATGGGTGCACAACAGTCATCGTTTGTGGTCGAAATAGCCACCTCGCGATACGGCAAGTTTCAGGTGAGTCCTTTTGAATTCCTGGCCTAGCACATTATTCAACATTATAAGTAATTCAAGGCTAGCGATGCCTTCGCAGTTCACATTCACTTGGCAATTTTAGAGCTTGCCGCAGAAAGATCCCGCGGAGGACGATGCCCAGTGGCGAATCACTGTCAACCCAGCGTCCGAGTTTGCGGCCAATGAGCAGCTTAAGAACTTGCTCAACCGGCTGTACAATGTGCAGCGCCTTCTGGCACCGTCTGATGTGCGGCAAATACTGGCGGCCTTGCGATACTTAGATGTCTCATCGGACCTGTTGCTCCCCCTATTAACCGTCATCTCTAACTCTACTTCAATTACGGCAAATCAGGTGAGTTGCTTATTTGGGTAGAAGCGGCAAACTGTACCTGTTCTTTTTGGAAGGGGTTAACTGTCCCGTTTTAGATCCTCCTGCGCGAATTCGGTGTTACTAAACGTGTGGTGCAACTCTTCAGGTAAATGCAAAAACTTTTAGCAAACCTGGTTGACTTCGTTACTAAGTCGACGTCCTTTTAGCGAGCGGCACCAAGAATGGCCAAAATCATGCCGGATCATGTTGCTTCAGTGTATAGCCAACATGGCAGTGGACAAGGACAACGAAGCGTATCTGAGGAAGTCCATTCCCGCTATCATACGCCGAATGGAATCAAGCGTGGAGATGGAATGCATCGTTGCTCTGCAGGCACTCACGAATCTTTCTGTCAACATATCGCCGAACCAAATTGAGACCTACGTGCCCGCTATCCCGCATTGCCTTAACCGACTGTGGCTTCGGGGTGAGGTGAACCTACACGCACTGCGTCTGCTGATCAACTTATCCTGCTGCCCAGACATGGTTCCTTACGTGCTCGCTTCGAAGGTAATCAGTGATCTGAGAATTACTCTGACTCTAAGTACTCGCGAACGCTAAACAGGAGCATTTAGTCCGTCACCGGCATCCTTTCCATCCTGGATACCGACAAGACCGACGTCCTTTTGCGAGCAGTCACGTGGTTCCTATGCATGAGCTCAGCAGTGGAGGCTCTCGGCATCACTTACGAACAAATAGCGCCACTTAATCAGGATCCGTTTGGCAACGCTCTGTATTCGCTCTATCATTCGATGTACGGGATGAAGGGCAAGGCGGACCTTGAGGCCAAGGTACGGGACCTGTGCCAGTCGACCAACCTCGACGTGGAGACAAAAAGCCGTCGTTTGATCGAAACTTTACGAAATATTGCTCCGATGCGAACATCTTGTGTTAGCTTAAATCGACTATAAAGACGTATGCGTTAGTCGTTGTGGGTTTGCGAGAGATTAGACTAGGTTAGGCTGTTTCAGCAACAGTTTAATAGGGATCCATTAATAGCAGCATCACTGAAAAACGCATGCAGATTAATGGACGGTTTTTGTAATTTTACCGCTGCATTTTACCTAGCACTTTTGGGAAACGCATTGAGATCGTGGCTATGCACCATACAAGTAAGTTCATGCGTTACAACGAATCGTGGGGTAAGAAATTCGCAGAAGAAATGTTCACGCGCAGGGAGCTGTTGGATGGTACTTGCTCGGCGTAGAGGCAAGCATCAGGAGTAGTATGGTAGTAAGTGAGCAGGTCGATGCCAGCACCGTGCCAGTAGATCATAGCGCTAAGAATCAGCAGATGCCACAACTGATGACTACAGCCGACCAGGTCAAAGGACCCTGAATCGAAATTGTATTACATGGCGCCAGTGGGTGCTTACCGGGCAGGAGGCGTTCCGGAATGAGCGATGCGTAAAACGTAAAAGCAGCTCCAAGGAGGCCAAACAGCACCAGCAATGATGGAAACCACCGCTAAAATGTGACCAAGAATGAAACCTGCCATAGGATAGGTGGAGTTCAGTTGTCCTTACCACGACGTGAGGATGCGAAATTCCACCATGCAGCTCGACCCAGTGAATGGCAGGGTAAATTCCGAATGCAACAATCGAAATGTACGTTAGATGCAAGTAGCCTACGCGTCCCCAAAGTTTCGCGTTCTCGTCATTGTGACGCAGCGGAACGTAGACACTAACCAACAGTATTAGTCCCAGCACGCAGAGGTACGTCCTCTGAGCTTCCTGAATGTACACCACTTGAAACCGATCGACGATTTCAACGGTTATCGTGGCTTAAGCCCAACGATATGTTCTCTGAATTCGTACCTGGAAGCAGTAGAAGGAGTTGTACAACCCCGAGAGATACATGCCGAGAAGACCCGCCGAGACCCCGAAGACGTCTGCCTTCAACCACCCACGTCGAACCTGCGGGCTGATGCACCCGAATGTGTGATACGCCGCCGATAGCGCCATGCATACCTAGAATATCACTAGTATGCGCACAGGATGCAATGTACTGCCTCATAGGTTAAGAAACAATGCGGATACCTGAGACCCCAGAAGAGAAAGGAAAGTAACAACGTAGTCAGACGTCGTTGCCCGAATACGAGGCAAGGCCCAGAAGTAGTTGTGGAACTGCAGCCAGGTGAAGAAGAGAAATCCAAAGAGATGACTCCAAATGTTAATCGTCTCATTGTTCACTTGGAAGGCGCTAAACAACGTGGAAGGTTAGCGCGGAATCATCCATGCCTCAATAAAAAAAACCGGTACAACAGTAGTCCTAAGAGTAGAGTTCAGACGCGACCTAGGTAACTTTATCCGCATACCTTTGTAGGCACAACTGCCAGGGGAGTTTTGCCGGCCGATAGAAATAGTGGATGTGTTCGTTGAGCCACAAGCACGGATGTAGGGTGTCCTTGTGCACTAGCCTTATTTGACCGTGCCGTAAGCAATGACTGCCATGCAGACACCGAACGCAGCGGCCCATACCGTTGTGGGTCTAAAATGTCTCTATCTTTACTTAATTACGTCATTGCGTTTGATTAAGCCAACAGTACCACGAGTAAGAAACTCGCATGAACGTGAGCAAAGTGGTGCGGGATAAAGGCGACTGCCAGGAACCGGTTTCATGCGAGATGGGATGTGGACATCAGTAGCTCAAAAGCAACCGATCACGCTAATCCTCTGGTCAGCAAAAACGTGCGACTCCGTCTGAATAGCTTTTATCTTTTTGCTGGGCATAAAAGATGCACAGTTAAGCGAACAACAGATTAAAGATTTGCAGATCGCCTTGCAATGCAAGCATGCAAAATCGTTGCTGCCGCAGTCGAAGTGGGTCGCATGAAGGAGATCAGTTCGGCCGGCGTAGCGTGCGAGAAGACGCAATCGGATTGAACGACCAGCGCAGACGTGATGACCACATGGGGGCTGCCGTTAAGGTGCACTACGCCGATTAAAGAGTCGTACGCTGGCAATTGTCGAACATATGGTCATCAAAGTCGACTTAACCTTACTAGCATTGAACCAGCAGCTATTAATTGTAGTACAGGTCCAGAAGAGCCCCAGGACAGGACTCTGAATGCACTTGGTCGGCTAGAGTCGAGCAGCGCCTTCGGTGTTACACTACGGTCACGACTTTACTACTCATGCAGATTCCATAGCAGTATGACACGGACCAAGCAGTGTATTTCTTACAGTTCGGGACTTCGCTTGACCTTGTTTACTTAGTTTTGAACGTGCGTACGTCCCAATATCCTTAGCACCTGCTCTTTAGACTGAAAATGTGTACACGTTTTATTCATTCCGCCGGCTCGGTGAAATCGTCAGCGAACAAATTTAGCTAATTTCAGTCACGGTTTACCCTACTGCCCGACACTGGCTGTATCCTTCTGGCTAAAAGAAAGCATCCGAATGGCGCCATCCGGGTTAGTCAATCGGCGGTGCCACTTATGCGCAGGGAAAACCCATCCCGCTGAACCATCCGCCTTGTTTATTGATTGCACTCCGTCGCAGAATTCGTTGGTAGACGGCTGGTGAGGAAGTTACGCTTGCCCACTTCTCTTCCCGCCAAAAGCCACCGCAAGCCTGAGTATTCGGCGAAATCGTAGTAGCGTAAGGCATCCATGAAGCATTTAACGCAAACAACTTGCTTGAAAAAAAGCATGACAAGATCTATCTAGCGGTACAGGCAATTTATATCTTAATCAATGGAAAATGTCTTCGTTCCAACGATGAAAGTTATCGTTGCCTTAAAAACAGACGTGAGACACACTGGAAAGCCCGGGAGAGCGTATCATTACCCGTGCACTGTTTACGGGACTATGCCTGCAGTAGGTCGGCTCAGTGCTTGTAATGTGTCAGCTGATTCACTTTTTTTTGCTTTTGAGCTACTTGAAAACAATCATAGCAGCTAAACCACACGCACGGAGGTTGCCCTGCCTAAGTGGCTGTCGAAAAGCGTTCATTGTCTTCTTGACGACTTGCCAATTTCGCGTTCAGGCCTTAGACAAACGCTCGCAACTTCTTTTTGCCTTTATATTTTACAATCATCAAAGAGTTCTAGAGCCAATTCTGTTCCCTTGTTTTTTTCACATATATGCGCGCGCAATATAGTGAAGAGTTAAGACATTCGTCTCAATGTCATTTGGCTAAGGCTCGGGAGTGACTCACTCGTGGTTTTCATAAACTCAGCATTGCTTGCTTGACATGCGTCATAACGAACCGTCTTACAGGAATCTGTCAAGCAAGTTTCTACAAGTCAATACCACTACTCGGCGCTTCGAAGCTTGCAAAAGTCTTCGATTCAGAAAGTAGTGCCCGCTGCGAATCGTTAATGACGGAATACAAACTTGTGGTAAGCAGGCCGGATGTTTCCACGATATTCGTGTGATAATACCATGCTAAGCAGCAACTGTTTATTTTCAGGTCGTTGGCGATGGCGGTGTCGGCAAATCAGCTCTGACCATCCAGCTGATCCAGAACCAGTTCGTCGAGGAGTACGAGTAAGTCATCAATCTTAAAGAACTTCCTAGGTTTTCCTTGTTGTAATAGGGACAAACAGAATTCTAAAATTGTTTCAGCGCAAACGATAATATCGGAGGTTATTTTAAACAGACAGGCAAGCTGAAACGTTCTTGGTTTAGCCCGACGATCGAGGACTCGTACAGGAAACAGGTGCTCATCGATGGTGAAACCTGCCTGCTAGACATTCTCGACACCGCCGGGCAGGAAGAGTACAGCGCCATGCGCGACCAGTACATGCGCACCGGTGAGGGCTTTCTGCTCGTGTTCGCACTCAACGAACTGAAGTCCTTCGAAAACATTCAGCACTACCGCGAGCAGATTCGAAGGGTGAAGGACAGCGACGAGGTAGGCTGGCTATCCTGTAGTTGCGCAAGAGGTTTGTTGTTTAGGTGCCCATGGTCTTAGTCGGCAACAAGTGCGACCTTGCTCAACGAGCCATGGACCAGCGGTCAGTCACCGAGCTGGCGCGTTCCTTCGGCATCCCCTACGAGGAGACGTCGGCGAAGACGCGGGTCGGCGTGGACGACGCTTTCCACGCCTTGGTCCGCGAGATCCGCAAGCACAAGGAGCGTCAAACGACGAAGCCTAAGCGAAAGCGGAAGTGCAGCATCTTATAAGCGCATCCATGGGGAGCGCGCCACGGACCCACAGCTACGCGTTCGCAAACCGATCTAGGCTTTCGCTCGTCATGCATTCATCGCCATTTCACTAGTTATTACACCGTCATTTCGCTGAGACATATGCGTATATTCCAACTTCTAAGATCCGTCTGGATTCTTCCCGATATTCCTGACACACTTGTTTGTTTGTTGGTTGCCCAAACGTTGCTATCCCTCGACGTCTTGGACCGTCACTTGCGGCCCGTAGTGCGTTCAACACGTTGCATGCACGACGGTCTTCCATATCATATCACTTTTCCACAAGCGTATGTAGACGTATTTGGCCCTCCACATGAAAATAATAGAACCTTTCTTTGCATTTCCTGCCAGCGCAAATGCTCGAAAGAGAGGATAATGCGTAATGGTGGCCCATAAGACGTGTGTGAAGCTTTTATGTCGTGAGACATTCTACTGGCATGTTAATATGTTAAGTAAAACAACTTTTATTGTACTGAGATCTCCTTGGATGATAAGGCCACAAAACCTATTGTTTAGACCGAAATGCTCTAGTTAATTGAATCTTGCAAGTCAACTAAGCTTCTTAGAAAGGGAGCCTCACCACTATGACTCGAAAACGCAAGGTGGTCAACGACGATACGGCTGGAGAGGATCCATTGTCGGGTTATGGCTACGTCCACCAACCGGCGGCTGCTTTCTCGAAGCCATCTACGCCAGCGACCCACAATCGCCGACACTCGGAAACTTCACAAGTCGAAAACAAACGAGCGCGGTGGGGCGCGAGTTCTGACGCAAGAGTGATGAACGACTACCACAAAGAGGAGCCTCTCGACAACGAACCGTCGGACAAGAACAGCTTCCCCACGGAGCTGGTCAGCTACCTGCGGCATATTGCGTCAACGCTGAGCAACGAAGAGCCCGGTATGCATGACCTCATTCCGACATGCACAACGGACCTATGTTTAGATCAACTCATACTGACCAAGTGTCTGGAGGAATGTGACGGTGAGGAGGTGAACCTCCTCGGCTACCAGGAGAGCTGCCGGCTTCTGGAGACAATCTTCGGCAGATCCAAATTCGGCGCCTTCGGGTTCTTAAAGAAGCTGAACCGTCTGAAGCGCGTAAAATGGCTGAACTTAATCTACAACGGATGCTCGGCAAGGACGATAGAAACCTTGCTCTTAGCGCTGCAGCCGATTGACGAACGAAGCTTAGAGGTGGGTACACTTTTATGTAAGGGTGTGTTCAGCAAAAGGAACCAGTATGTCCGAGAAAGTCTTGCACTCGAAAATCGTGAAGTCGCTAGGAAATAGCAATTGTAGACAACTGGCTTCCCCTTACGTTTCGCTGTCTGTTGTTACACGTTCCATTTAGGAAGTCGTTACTGGCTGGAAAGATCTCGTCGTTGACGACTGGAACAACTTGGTAATGGACGCCAATGGCATTCACTTGATCCGGTCGCTAGCGCGACTCTTGCTTGGCCTGCCTAAGGCCGACACGAAAGCGGAGCTTAAAAGTGCTATGACTGCCTCCAAGCCGAAGTTTGCAAACACCGACGTTGAGAAGCAGCTTCGGAGGGACTTCGAGCAGCTCAACAACTTGGCACTGGACTACGGGTCTATGAAAGGTTCTCCTAGGAGCGTGCATCACTTGTTTAGCTCTATATTTAGACTACATTGGAAGGCCGACAGTGTCCCTGCTGATGCAAGACTTCGCAGAGATGGACGCTTGCTTGAAATGCGGACAGTGCAGACAATTCGTTATAAAAGCGTTGGAAAACCCGGACGAGATCGAGGAATGGTGGAAGGATAAAGAAGCGTCGCGGGTCTGGGAGAAGCTGGTGAGCGGCATCGACGAGGACCTTCGGCAGACGCTGTTCGCTAGCGCACTTTCTGGACGACTGCGCGACCTCGCTGCCCACAAGTATGCCAACTACCCCTTGCAACGGATGATATCGCTTTCGAAATCGGAAGAAAGCGTAAGTGGATTTTAAGATTTTTCACCGAGCCTGACGTCATCATACTTCCGAAGCCTTGCAAACTTCATCCGGCACGCTTGTTAATTTAGGTGACGGATATCCTCGAGATGACAGAGGACTTCGAAACCTTGTTGGACAAGCAACGGTCCGGTGTCGTGATAGCTGTGCTACAATGCGTGGCCAACCACGAAGAAGAGCAGGAGCGCGTTATCAAAGCGCTGCGTCAGTGCTTTCACGCCGAGAAGAAGCGCAGCAAGCTGCACTTTGCGCCCAACGTCCTTTGCTTGAACAGTGCCGATGTATCAGAGGAGAACTCCTCGATTCGGTTCAACGTTTCCAGTTCCACTCTGCAAGGGTAAGACGCGTAGCTGCCCACTCGTTTGTGACATACTTTACTTAGATCCCTACTTGTACAGCACCTGCTTAACCTTCATCATCATAAGTCGATCCTCGGCAGCTTACTGGCAGTTTCCGCCGAATGCCTGATGGAAATGGCCAAACATCCTCTGGCTAGCCACGCGATTGACTCGGCTTTCCGCTCCAAGAAGATTCCGATGCAGGACAAGTTGCAGCTTGCACAGAAATTCGATGTAGGTTCGCGAGTGAAGCTTACGCTCTGGCAAGTGTCCCACGCCAAATATTTTTAGTGGGTTACTCTCGTTGGTGACAAGTACGGCAGCCGGGTGTTCGAAGCTTACTGGGAGCTCGCAGACGTGCCTATAGAGTCCCGCGAAAGGATACTAGAAAGCCTTGCTCGATCAAACAGCGAGGTACGATGCTTCCAAGTGGATTCTTTATTACAGATAGCAAACAGTGATAATCCAACTTGCAATTTAGAGCAAAAGTCCGGTATTTCGACTCATATGCAACAAGCTGAAGGTGAAGGAGTTCGCTCAGAACCGCAACCTGTGGAGACAAAACCTCACGCGGCAAGCAACAGCACCGGCTCCTCAGCGGACAAAACTGGAAACCAAAGCCAAGCCCCAACCGAATACGGTCAAGGCACTACCAGTCAACAACAAGCCTGCATCATCTTCTTTATCCACCGACGCGTCAGCGGCCACAACCGCGAAGCGACAAGGTCGAAAGCGTGGCGGTAAGAAGAGGCACGGAGGTAGATCGAAACCCAAAGTTAAAGCTAGCTGACATGCTGTTAATTGTCGCCCTCTTTTCGTTAATGTTGTTGTTATCGTGTTGTTATGAAGTTTGAACAAACAATAAAAGTTTGGAAGCCAGGGTACGTCTATTGCTAAGCATTAGGTTAAGGAGTAAACGACGTGCCGTTGCAAGGATTTGCATCACACATCCTTCTATAGGCATTCTGCCGATCGCTCGGTTAAAGGCAGCATGCGGCGCGATCGAAAGCGGATGCCACCCGGGCGGGCAGCTGCCCGGCAGACATCACGATCACCGGCCGGCGAAAGGTCACTCCGATCAGTCTCAGCTTGCGGCTTCGTGAAGCAGTAGAGATGAGCAATAACCCACCGGCAGCATTCATTTGATTTTGGCGTTCGTACGGGCGTCCTTTCGTATTGCTTGCTTTCAGTTCAGCGGCTATTAACGTACAACATGGCCCATTTCTGTCATACAGTAGTGTTAGCTTGCCTACTACACAACATCCTGAGCACACCCGAAGACCCGGAATTAACCTTCGAGCATCTTTACCAATTTGGGAAGAATGAGTACACCTCGAAGAACTGGCATGACTGCATCTCATTCCTGCTACGTGCCACCGAGGACTACAGATACTATCGCGACGGTAGGCTTTCATAGTCTTATCATAATCATCATTTCGCGTTGCAACTTTTATTAATCTAGAAACCATTTGGTGTCGCCAGAAGTGTGCAATGCAAATCAGTGAAATACCACCGACCATTAACGCCTCGACGGAGACAGTTGCGTCGATCCGGCTAATGTATGCACAGGCACAGAAAGCGTTATGCTTGCTTCGGTAATGCAATAATGCTTCTCTGTGATTTATTGTTAGTCTCAGTTGTCGTGCTGAAAAGTTTACGCCACAACGACCGCCGCTATCCAACTACGCTATTTACGAGGAGTTTCAAAACCGCCGACAGTACCACTACTTGCAATACTGCCACTGGAAGGTCGCTCGATAACGTTTGAAAGTTTCACTTTAGTATGGTCTGTTGCAGATGGGCGACTTGAGAAGCGCGGTCAAAAGTGCCTTTACGCACCTCGTAGCGAATCCGGACAACCAGGAGTCGCTCGATAACGTCAAGTTCTACATGACACAACCTGGATACAACGAGGATATGCTGGTAGACGCACTTCAAATGCAATACGAGGTGAATACGATCGGAATTCTGTATCTCTGGCCCCAATCCTTGAAACCTAAACTTTAGAAATACTACATCAGCGGGACAGAGGCCTACAACGCTGGCGAGTGGCAGCGGTGCATCACCGATTTCCAAGAATCGTTGAAGCTCTTCTTCGAGGAGGAACAAGAATGTCGAATGATGTGCGAGGACAACCTCGACTGGAGTTCCTTAGAGGGAGATAATCCAGAAACAAGCATCGTAATCACGAGTAAGTTGTATGCTGCAATTTTTTGACTGGAGTTGTTCGCGGAGGTTTTTTGCGAAATTTTCCAGTTTTTTGGAAGGCGAAACTAGTAACCGAAAACGCATTAGCTCACCTGAAGGCAGGAGTTATTAAATTTTCTGGTTTTTCGGACATGATATCGACTCGAGTTTCTGGGAAAAAAACAACTCAACAATGTACATTGTAGGCATCTACGCGTCTGTGGTCAGGTGCCGAGCGAAGTGCGTTGAGAAACTTTCCAAGGTGAACGGTCATCACATTGACAACTTCCTAGCGTCCTATTTCGAGTACCTTCACGTATGCTACTACAAACGTACGTCACTATAAGTGCAACACCTACAATGTGGGTCTGCCCAAGAACAGTGTGCAGCTTTATCGGACTGTCGATAGACACCCACATTTAGTGAACCGAGGGCGTGATGCATGCCAAGCGGTTTCCAACGCCATTTTGCTTGACCCATCGAACATAGTCATGCGAAGGAACAAGCTGTTCTACATGAAATCGTATCCAAAGCAGGACCTCTTCGTCCCATCCGATGCAAGTTGACCACCGTGTGCAAACTACTGATCCGGTTTTTAGGATATTGTCGAGTACTACAGTCGGGCGGAACGTGAACACAGGTTCCTGGACTTCATCGATTCCCGGATAAAATATGTCGACGGAACGGTAAGCTAAACGACCACGGAGCTTGTTGGTTATAGGGGGATAACTTTAGAAGGGGGAAGGTTAGTTAATTACCAACGTGCCACCACCTTTTCCCCTACAACCAACAAGATCCACGACCACTTCCATACCAACCCTATATTTAGTTGCCTACCGAAAGCATCCAAGACCGCACGGTGTTCGACCCGGAGGTGGACCTCGAAGACCACTTTGAGTACACTCGCCTCGAAGGCGACCTCTTGAGTGCAGATGAGTGCAAACGACTAAGTACAGCCGCCACACTTCCGGAACAAGCCGTTAAGTACACTCGCAACCTGATAGCGGAAGTAGGGAAGAGAATCGCCGAAGGCTATGGCACTGAACCACAGTTTCACTCCTTGAACTGTGCTAGCCATGCCGTCGCGAGTGGCTGCTCGCGTAGTGCATTCGTCCTGTCTGTCGATGAGCACAGATGTTCTGCCGTGCTGTCTGACGTCTTCGACGGATGTGCCCTTGTATTTTGTATGAAATAAACTCGCTTCGTTTATGCAAGAGGTTAACCGTGGTGGACATAAATTAGCACGCAACGCAACAGAGAAAGTATCCAATGCAACAGAGGAATGGCAGAAAGCACAACGTTAAAGTACCCGCATCGCAATTGGCTTCGTTTAAGGCGAAACTGGAGGCGCAGAGAGGACGCTCTCGACGCAGCGTTTTCGGTGATCACCGCAGGACGAGGTGGTGCTGCCTCTATTGTGGATCATTCGAAAACTGCAACGTGCGCTAGACGGGAACGACGTCTGAAATTAGGGTTTAGGACAAATGAGCGCCACCACAAAACTAGCCTTCCGAGTTTCGAAGTCACTCTGGGCGCCAATCGTCGGCTGTAGCCACCGGTAGCCTTTCTTCGACACGCATGGGCAGAATAGGTTTATGCAAACGCGTCGAAATTTCCTGCCGAAGATCGAGTAGATCAAGATGTTCGAGGCGCTAAAGGTTTTTTCTCTTTTCCGGGACATGACAATACGGAAAGCTTGGAAGCCAGCACTCACCTGTTGATGCACACGAGAAGGTTGCCGATGGGAATGCGGAAGCGGTACTGGTCGTGAACTTCATAGAAGAAAGCCTCGATAATGTTGTTTACACCCGCGAGAAAATTGAAAAGTATGAATGTCGAGAGCATAACGAGTGCCATCACGGTGCACCTAAACCATATATTGTGATGAACGAAAATGTGCCCATTCTCCACCTTCGTTCCTTGTCGTCCACTCTGCCCTGCGCCTTGGTCATCGTACGTCGGATCCGATATGCGCGATGCACTGCCTTCACAACGATCACATTTAGGATAATCATGATTGTCCAGGGCACCGCAATGAGCAACAACAGATAGCTAAAGTTCCCCATAATGACATTGGAGATTGGGAGCCGACTTGCTTGCACGTACCCATAGGTGTTGTATATTACGATGTATAGGCTGTTCTGACGGAGATCCGTCGTTACTAGACGGCCGCATTCGTCTAACTGCAGTTCGAAGACGGAAGGCAGCTTGTAGAGGAAGCTCACCGTGGCAATTACCGCCAGTACCAACATTGCCTATAAGTATCGCCTAGTGGACTGTGCACAGACGGATCACGAGTACCTTTGTCGGTGTGCACCAGACACGCATTTTTAACGGATATCGGACCGCTAGGTAGCGATCGACAGTGACCGCCACGCATGTCCACACAGAAGCCGTTTGCGCGGCAAGTGATATGGGGAAGGTCACTAATGCCGTCTTCCAGAAGAACTGACAGACGACTCCAGACGGGTCCATTCGCTAAAGGATGGAGTTTTTATGCGCCCAGTGAGTCCGAAAGTGGTGTCATCGGTACCGTCTTTCGCGTGCATAGACACAGTTGTTTCCCACCTTTACGAATGTTTCATGAGCGGCTAGCGTGCCGCACAGCGTTCGGTCCATCTTCGTTCCTCATTATTCTTTCATGTTCGAGGATTAGCTGGAGACGGACTGGGCCAGGACTTAATTAATTTAACAAAGTCCGTCTTTAATTAGCACTTAGTCCTCCGCTATGAATGGCAACGGATCCAATGAATGTACCCGCATGAGAACACTACAATCAAAAACTGCGCTACATGAGGCAACGGGTAGCGAGGCAAAGATGTTTCGCTAACCGAATAAAGTAGCACTGATCTTACAACAAAGCAGTGAAACACTCCAGTGATTAAAGACTGTAATCCTAACCAGCTCTTCTTGCTATGATATTAAATACAGGTTACGTTCCCGGACATTTATGGACCTTTGAGGGGTTGACTCTGGCTGGACTCTCACTACAAAGGTACCCCTAAACGCTACCTCCCAAAACTTCGCTTATCACACTTTTCCGGGGAAATATGATTCGGATGATATCCACCCACTTCGGACCTTACCGTTCTTAAGCAAACGCTCATGGGCGGATAGATCAGTAAGGACATGGCCAAGAGGATGAGATCGAAGAAGGAGAGTCCGGCTAGGTAGATGTTCAGTGAAGAGCGCATCTGCGGCCTAGTAAAGACCTAGAAAGTCCGGGGTAATCCCTTGGGAGCAGGAATCACAGTGAAACATACCACCACGCATATGAAGGCGGCAATACAGCCCACGGAGCATACTGCAGGGATCACCATGGAGTAGACGATATGATCGAGCACCAGCGATTGGGCTAGGTCCTCGCTTGGCGGTGGTAGCGCCGGCTCGCAGCTAATAGCCGAGACGCCGTCCGGTGCCATGGTCGTGCTCAGAAGTGACGAAGGGTGTGCGAGTCGGTCGACGTTTAAGATGCCTACGGGACTGCCATCCATGCTCGCTAAAATGTAGAGAGGTACAAAGTGAGGTCTAGCGGGCACAACATCAGTCACGTAGACGCTTGCTTCAAAGTGAGACATTGCGAAGATACAAACCGAATTCTACGCAACCTTAACGTTGAACATTTCTAGCCTATTGAAACTGAAAAACGAGATCTGGGTCAACTAACGTGTGCTCAACAAACTATGAGGAAAAACCATGTGCATAAGGTTAGTTTTCCGTTTACAGACGTGACATATAAGTCGTTTGGTCCGTATCGGAAGCCCTCATTCCTGGCGTGGACGTAACGGCTATTATGCTGTCACAATAGTGTGCTAGTTTAGCCTCCGACTACTTGAACCACAGAATCCCGGAACTGCTTTTAGCTAC
Source organism: Aphelenchus avenae (assembly GCA_020875895.1). Classification (NCBI taxonomy): domain Eukaryota; kingdom Metazoa; phylum Nematoda; class Chromadorea; order Rhabditida; family Aphelenchidae; genus Aphelenchus; species Aphelenchus avenae. Next base: position 396,259 of record JNEY01000018.1, read on the forward strand.
TCAGCGTTCTTTCAAGGTGCTGTTTTCAAGAAGTAGCACTGAACGCGAATGAGCAAATGTTTACGTGCGTGGAACATGAAAATGATGCTCGCTTTTTAGACAGGAAAAGACAAAACGACACGGTGGACAGCGAATAGGCTAACAAGAAAAGCCGCACACAAATGCTATATGCAGCCAAGTGGTGCCTGATTGGATTAGCATAATGCGCTGTGCGTGGCGCTGCAAGCGACCGCTGCCGCGTGAACGTCTACACAACAAAACAACCACAGGTAAAGAGACTTTTCACGTTGCCTTACGCAATGCGGGTTCCTTGCAGCGCAGTGATACATGGCTGGCTATAGGAAGTGTGTATCAAGCGTGTTACGGAACTATTAGAGCTACAAAAAGCTACGCTTGTGAAATATGCATACTACGCTTATGGGCAGAAAACATGATGTCGGACATTAGTACAACCCAGTGATTGGATGCAATACAGAAAATTACCTCGTCATATCAAAAAGTTGGATCATGCTGTAGAGTCCAATGAAATTTATTAACGCAAGCTCTATCTAGCTCTAGCCCAAACAACAAGGATTTGTCAAAAGGCCTAGTCGAAGTGCGAAAAATATGGTAAGGGGGTACCAAAGGGGAATTTTTCGGCGGACAAGATCTTGGCCCACCCTAGACCCTTGGCCCCCTAAAACCGGATCCTCGGTACGCGACTGCTGTCGGTGACACTCTGTTCCACGACGTCATCACCAGCAAAATAACGAGAACCGCTGTCACACTGAGCATCCCTTCCAAAGCCTCTGCTGCTAGATTAGCAAAGGGGCATGCGATCCAGGACTCAATAAGGCACGTACGGCTGCTAAGTTTGGTGCTGGACTCACTGAACACGCGAATACAAAGCGAGCGGTTGAACGTCAATTGTCAGCGGAAGCCGCAGCATCAATGGTTGATATTTAGCAGGATTAAAACGGATTTGCGCCCGACCAGGCATGGATCAAATCCGGGTACGGTGCCTAGCGATTCATGAACCTGTAACCTTTGCGCTGGGATTACGCAACTAAATGAACAGTATCACGCGTGCGCTCATGGATGAGGCGCAATTAAAAGCTAGCGCATGCTCTAGCAAGCCCTGATGCCGGAGCGAAACTTAGCGATGTGATGTCACTCGACGCTGGGCTAATAAGGCATGTTCGCGTGTAGCGTAAACGAGGCATGGAGAAAATGAACTCACTCGACGTGCCTTCCAAAGTGTCATCCCAAAAAAACTTTCCACCCTCCGCCGGTGGAATAACAAATTCCGAGGAAACAGAGAGTTGCGACGATAGAGCGAGGAAGTGCCCGCTTCGCCCTGGAGGGCCGTTCTGGGACGGTGGATCCGCGACCCCGGCATTCGTAGTAATCAAGTGGACTCAATTCAGGAGGAGCCAGTCAATTAGCCACGACGCTACCGAGTGAGGGATGCTTTCATAAACTGGGAATTATTTATTGTTTTGCGCAAACATAGTGTCTGATGAATTGCGCAGAGTCATTGCGGAAAGAGTCATATGTCGTAGTTACGGACATCGCGGCTCCGACAAGTATCACTTGACCGACGCTGGAAGCCAAAAGCTGCGAGCTGCGCGGTAGCTAACATAGCATCTTCCTCGTCGAGTCTATGCCATTTTAGAGGTTCATGTAGAACCGATTAAAAAAGTCCCTTGAACATACGTGGCCACATTTCATAACATGTGGAACACTTCCGGTGCAACACTGACAAAGTTAATTAAGAACAGCTCGCGTGTCAACAACACAGATTGTTTGTGGACGCCGAAAGGGCAAGCACAATGGAAGGCTCAAGGTTGTGGCAACGCTGTGGTCCCCCACCCCCCCGTCAACCGTGCTAGCAACTTAGTGACAGTTATGTCTAGCTTTTTCCATAACGAATGGCCGATACCCAGGAACATTAGGACGAAACAACTGAACCCGCGACTTTTTACTCTATGCTAGCACGAGCGCAGTGTAGGCTTCGCGCCCGTTCACGGCGGGAGAAAGCCATTTGACTTGAGCCGGAGATTCTCGACGAAGGATGTCCAACATTTGCTGAGCAGCGGTAGAAGGCGTCGAGCAGCTGATCACGTACTGCTTGACACTGACTTGAATGCTCTCCAAGGGCTATTAACTAGTAGAGGGCTACCTAGCTGGCTGATCTTTCGCCCAGACATCAGATGCCGCACACAAGAGGGTCGACATGCGTGACGGCTACAATCAGACATCTACAACGCCATACACACTCACTCTACTCAGCTCAAACCTTAGGTCTAGGCAAAAACTCTCGCGGCATCTTTCAACGCAAGACACCATACTTGCTCCGCACTCGATCCCCCCCCCAGCCCACTTACAGGTCTTCGAGAGCCTGCACTTGGCTGTTCTAAACAAGCAAAGAGACTAAGAAAAGATGTAGACATGCTTTATTCCTAGAAATACCGTTTATATTCACGGGAGAAAATAGATGATATGAGTCCGTAGTGTAGTCGCCAATGTAACCCTACCGAGAAGCGGCCGCATAAGCGCGGAAAAATTCGAGACTAAACGGAAATAGGTATGCGCACGAAATTAAAGTACGCTGCTAATGACGGAACCGTCAGTGTTTTGATGCATAAGCCCATGGGACACAGTCGCCCAAAGACATCCGCTCTAATAGATGACCAAGTGGAACGGAAAGGGTGCACCGAAGCGGTGGCCAGCGCGGCGATGCACTTCACGTGGCGGAGACACGTAGGCGGCATTTGCCATTCCATCCACCTTGTAATTGGCTTAATTTAGCCGCACCTTCCCCGTTTCGGTTATTTCGTATCGGTGTACGGCAAAACTGGACCTGTGGCGCATAAGCCAATGATGTCTGTGGCACTTTGGCTATGGAGTAACGTCCATGGGTACGAAAATAGTTTAAAAATAATCGACTATGTTTTCTCATGCATGGAATCGTGGACCCATTGCGCTTGGGACGTTCATATTGCGAAGCTGAAAATTTTGCCAATGACTTTCAAGTTCGACGGCTGTCCGAACTCCACAGCATTCGCCACCGTCGTGCATATAGGCTTAAACACTGACGCCTCGCGGCATTTGACTGACTCTATATGGGATGAGTAAAACTGCTTTCCGTTATCGGGACATTTGTCTTTCGGAGATCGGCTCCTCTACGTCTCCACCATTTGCTACATCCACAGTTTATTGCGTTCTTGGACGTTCTCACTACGTGTTCATTCCAAAATACTAGCCCTCGTGATGCTTTAGCACTCGGTCGATTTCTTCTACAGCCGCGATCGCAGCGCCATGCCATTCATCACCATTACGAACCTAAAGTGCAAGAATACGAGCCGTTGACTATGGACCGAAAATCTGCGTACACGATCAGTTTGCGTAGATGACTCGGCCCTGGTCCGGCTACTACCATGACTTTGCACTGCTGAGCGGCTTGTTGGAGACCTGAACTCGTTTACAGTTACGAAATGCGAAAACTACGGTATCATGACTGCCAAGAATTGTCCGCTCACATACCAGCCGTGTGCCAGCAGCTCACCGCCCGATGAGTATCCGGAGCTGAGCTCTATGCTACTTCTTGCGGTTGGAGAGTAGACGCGCGTAAGCAATAAAGGAGAGGCAGCACCACTGACGGACTCAGTGTAGACCATAGCCGAAGGTGACCTATTGAGACCCAAGGACTCCATGTCTGCGGTTGACTGGCTCTTCTGCTTAGGTTTCTTGGTTGACTTCTTGCTCTTCTTCTTAGCTACAAGGGAAGTTAATACGATTTGCTACGAAAATGTGCAGTCTCACAGGCATGCTCTGAGATTAGAAGTGCCAACTCTTCATTGTTTCGCAGATGCGCGATGGACTCTGCGTCCCGGTTGCAGTTGTTGAGAAGTTTTGGGTCAGCCCCTGCACCAAGCTAAATTGAAATGCTCAACTACTTACGCGGCACTTTTCATCTCATACCAGATAGTGCACGGCATCCGTATGGTTGTTTATCACAGCAAGGTGTAATGGGGTGTTGCCTCGGCCATCTCGCAGTGTGAGAATGGACCTGCGGCGTTTCTTCGACCAAGGTTCCAGTAGCATTTTTAGGATTTCCGTGTGTCCACCGACTATAGCATGGACGATACGAGCGCGTCGCATTCATTCGACTTACATGCTGCACAGTGGATCGCGTTCGCCTGGTCGAATGTAGGCCACAGTAAGGCTTCAGGGCCAATCTGATAAAGCAGCCATCGGACGATATGCGCATGACCTTAGTTGATGCATAACATACATAACATAGCACAGTGGAATATTGTAGGCAAGCTGCGTACCAGTTAGCGCGGCAACGTGCACCACAGACTGTCCTTTGTTTGAAAGGACCGTGAGGTCCGCGCGAGATTTTTCCACTAGGTACCGAAAACAGTTCAAGCATCCTCCTTGTGCCGCATAAACACATGGAGTACAGCCTTAATCGATTATCGGTTAAACGGAAGTAGACGCGGACACGAGGTTACCAAAATCGTCTCTATAGTTGACCATTCGGTTGTCGTATTTCGTGACAATCCGAAGGAACTCAAGGTTTCCTGAAACAGAGTTATAGAGATATCAAGTAGTGGTCACGCATTGTGCTCAGCTATGTCGACCCGACGGCTTCCTATGGAAACACTGACCATTCGCAGCAGCGACATGAATAGGCAACATCTGGCAGTTGTTCGGCTCCATGGCGATTTCTCTGCCGAATCTCCGAAGCAGCCAGAGAGCAACATCATTGTCGGATCGCGCCACGGCAGCCATCAGGCTCGTGGTGCCGTTTAGGTCTTTGAACAAAGCACGCCTCATTACTTCGTTATGAGGGCCTTCCAAGAAGCGTTCGATTGCCGGCGTTTGGCCGTAGGCTACCGCGATGTGCAATGGGGTTTCTCGCAGACGCGACTCTATGTCGAGCAGTGCCGGTGCCTCATCCAAGAGATACCTGCACATCCTCAGGGGTAGCACATGGACAGATATAACTGAAGCATACCCAATTATGCGCATGTCTCCATAGCGAGCCGCGACGTGCAGTACCGTCTTACCGTCGACGTCCACTTCCATGAGCAGAGACGTAGGATAGCGTACCAAACAGCTCATGTGGCTCTCTTGAACTGCACGGAACACGGACGTGCAACAATCGGGAAGAGTCGGAGGAGCTGGCAGTTCTGTTGAACGCGATAAATTTGTGCTGCTAAAGCTGCATGACGATGTTTCCGTGGACGAAGCGGCATCGTTTCTGCGAAAATCGGTACATATCACACCGGGGCTGTCCATGTTGTCGCTCGACCTGAAAATACCGGTAAGACAGGGATAACGCTTGCCGATCATCGCCGTCGGAACCGGCTCGCGCGTCGCTAGCGCAAGCTCGCAATTCTGTCGCATACATGCACTAACAAGCAAACAAACGATCATTAAGCACAAAGGACGAGGGAAGACCCCAAGCCGATCGCATAAAAATGACCATAATTTTAATTTTAACAATATCACGGTATACTGTATCTCTTGGCCAGTTTTGGAAGCTTTAAGCTATACTAAAGCACATCAGCTTACTAAGAATGAGCTTGTATGCACATGTTTTCGACGCATTGGGCGAATAGAAAAAGCCATGAAAGTAAGTAAGCTGACCAGTTCAATAGGAAGACAGAGGGGAACGAGCATGTAAGTGAAGGCCCACCAGGGGCATACGAATTTACGTCAATGTGGTTCCACCAAGTTTACCAATTTTCCGGCTACGTTGCCATGAACGCAACATATTTAGGTAACCAGAAGAGGCTACGAAGAAGGTTAACGTTATATTGTAAGGACAGTGAAAGCTAAGAAAAGCAGCCAACAAGGGAGTTCCGCAGATAGTGCACCGAAGTCCCGCAGAACTTGAAAGCGCGCGACTGGACACACAGCGGCTTATCCTATTTCGCGCCGAACCGACTAAAATTTCCGCTCTCTTCGTTCCGGCCCGGTTTTGTGCGAAATGGAAAAACCACTAAGTTGATTAGCACAGTTGACGGGCCAGAGGTATCGCAAACATTTCCGGTTCAATCGCGTTCTTTCGAGGTTCGTCGTGTATCCCAACGGTTCCACACACGTTTTATCTTGGTAATACGGAGTGATAGGCACAATAGAGGACATGATAAGCTGCAGAAAATCTACCTCCACAGACAGTAACCCAGCGTTGTAACTCTAAATAATCTCGAAGTAACTTGTTGACGTTCTCGCTTGGCTGACGCGCAATTATCGAACACCGCTATTAGAGCGCACAAGACCGGAGTGAAGAACCACTTCTCAGCTCAAGTGCGCCGGAAGATTCACGTCTTCTAATAACAGCCGTACCAATCGAGCTAAGAATATTAAACAGTGGTAGTAAACTCAAGATTATCACATTAATAGATGTGATCCATCAGCATGCAGTACAAGTAATCGCACTGAGTGAGATCGGTTTACGCTTGTAATTAGTCGCCGATGCAAGGAGTTTTTATGGGAGCCAGAGTCCTTTATGTAACCAAAAAATTACGCGTCAATAAGGTCATGAATCGTTTGGTACGGGTAAGCCGGATAGCCGATGCATACGTTAGGAAGTCGTTAGGTCACGGGGAAAGAGGTTGAGATCTGCGCCTTTGGCCTGGCACTGTCACGACGTAGATTTCGGCATTGATGATGTTTCGTAACAAAAGTGATAGCTTGTCGTTGCAGGCAAGACAGATAGAGTGTGATGCCGAATGGTGAGGTTCACCGAGGTCTTCCAGATTACGAGCGCTGCTCATGCAGAGATGGCTAGCACGGCTAGCGAAGAATTATTGCAAAGGACCTAGACTGAAAGTGAGTATGGGATCATGGGTCGAGTTTGATACCATCCACGTACAAACTACCTAGGCCTCGCGCAGGCAGAGTGCAAACGATCCTGGAGCTCGGTCAACAGCGCACTATCGTCCGACTCATGGCCGAACCTAGCCTTCCCAGTTTTTCGATGCAACGCATCATAATCTATCCTTTGGCTCAGCTTGCTTATGAATCTTCAGCTTAATATGGCATCCACTCACTTCCCCGAGCTCCAGACGTAAGTCGGTATTGTCGGTATCGAGGTTGCCAATACGACGCTGGTCATCAGCTAGCTGGTTGCGAAGTTTCTTCTCGGATTTGCGACTGCGGTCGAAACGATGGTGCGATGGTCCTGCCCGTTTTCGAAGTTATCTCTGTGTCCATATTACGCGGTCTTTTCTTTCACGGCGTAGTCGCTATAGTCTAGGCAATTGGTAAGCCTCGCATTGATAGCAGAGTCTGTTTGCTGCGTTCAAGCATACGATCGGACTGATACGTGTCTTAACAGCAGATACCATCCGCTGCTTCTCTGCGCCATGCATAGCCGGGTGTAAGTAACGTTTCCTGGTTGACCTGGTGCAGCTAAAATGACACATGGTTGGCTGCACGATACTAGGTTAGAGGGCTTAGAAACTCCGGTGTGCTCGTTACGGTCCGACACGAGCGAGTTTTGTCTGTGTCTAAATTAGAGATCGGCGCTGGGACCCCGTGCCAAACCCGTACCCGTGGTGACCCCACCCGTGCCGTACCCCGTACCCGTGGTGGGTAAAAAATTCACAAGCCGTATACACTAACATGGCATAAAACACGGCCCGTGGTACGGCTTGGCCCGTGTAATACATGTTTTTTTCGAGGCCGTGCCGTGTTGCCGTGCCGTATTATGCGGGTACGGGTACGGGTTTGGCCCGTACCTTGGCACGGGCGCCGAACTCTAGTCTAAATAGACTACCTACTTTTGCGAAGGACATGTGCCTTGCACTTTCTTGTTAGTGCTAGCGATAGCCGACAATTATTTAGTGCAGAGCATTCAGTCATTGTCAGTGCAGAGCAGTACAGCGCGCAACAGGCGTTATATTCAAAATTTCAGGCAGGTCTTTATCCATGCAATTTAGCAATGTATTTCATACGCAGATACAAGGAGGCTAATGAGGCTCGGGCACGTGACCGTCAACGTAGAAGTTCCTCGTTATTTTTGGTAACGTGACCCTTATTCCATCGAGGTCCTTGGTGAGCACGATTTGGCACGACAGCCTTGAGTTCGGCTTTAACAATGGCGCTAAGTCGAGCATGTCTTCTTCTTCTTCCTTGGGCTCTGGGAGCTTATCGAAGTATTCCTCCTCTACGTAGACGTGGCATGTGCAGCACGCCAGCGATGCCTAAATGAGGCGTGAGAAGTAGCGACAGAAAAATTGGGATCATTCTTGTAGTTGAGAACGGTAGAGGTTTCCGAGAATGCACGCATGCTTCTACTTACCTCGCAAGCACCTTCTATCTCGATATTGTGTCTAAAAGGATGAATAAGCATCGGCGAGGTAAACCCCATTAGACTTGGCAACATTTGCGTCGCGCCGCTTAGACCGAGAGGCGTACCTGTGCGCAAGGTACATGACGTTGTCCCCGACTTTGGCCCGCACGTTCCTAGCGGTGCCGTCACGCGTGATGTATGTGATTTGCACGACTTCGTCTTCGCTCTTAGGGTCCTTGTACTCGTACTCGCCATGCTTCTGAGCTGTGGTTGTTGATATTCTTCGCTGCTGTGAGAATGCTGCCCGCGTGATTGTCCTAGCCGCAGTTCTCAGCATTCCTAAAGTTACGCTTTAACTGTCCGGACTGGACAATCGTGCTGAAGAATATGGCATTATCATGCATTAGTTACTTACTTAAGCGCTATGTTCAAGCTAGCAAACGGCCCTGTGCATACCGGTCGGCTAGTCGCGTAGGCTTGACCGACGCGACCGCCGTATGAGCGACGATAAGTCATGCAGAGTGATTGTTTTCCTTTAAGCGTTTTACTTGAGATTATCTGCTGAATAAACCTCCGCGTTTGTGGGACTTTTGCTTTCTCCCAGCATGGATACTTAGTCCTTCATTTTCGACTGCTCGTCAGTTAAAGTTAATTTTGTTTGCTTTTAATATTGTGCACGTAGCTGAATAGATCAAGGTAGCTTCACTGGATGTTACAAGCATATGATGGCTTGTTTGCTTCAGAAATCTTGCGGTAATGCTATGAGCGGTCGAGCAAGACCACGAGTACGACGACACCATCGTCAGCTCCCGGTAGGACATACAGAACATCTTGCGACATAAGTCCATGACTTGTTCAGACATCGGAGCGGTTCCATGGGGAGCTCCGCGGCGGGTCGGAGATCAGCTGCTGCGTGAAGTACACCGTGTTCGGGTTCAACGTAGTATTCTGGATCATCGGCTTCCTGCTCCTCTCCATCGGCGTCTGGGCGCAGATCGAGAAGAACAACCCGTACAGCCAGCTGAACCGCCTCTCCAAGTTCTACCTCGATCCCGCATGGATGCTGATTATAATCGGTGCCGTTACGTTCGCCATCGGGTTCAGCGGTACGCTTTCAAGCGTTCTCGACGCGCATCGGCTAAGTCATTGCATTCAGGATGTGTCGGAGCGTTGCGAGAGAACACGTGCTTCTTGGCGATGTACTCGTCGCTTCTCGGCCTGCTTCTCTTGGCGGAAGCAGTCATCGTGGTGCTAGCTTTTGTGTCGAAAGACTGGATCGAAACCGAACTACGTACGCGTCTTGATGACATGGTCTGTGACAAGGTTACCATGAATTTTCGTCCAAATCCGTATTTGCAGGTAATACTATACCGGGACGATCCTGACCTTCAAACGCTCATCGATTGGATGCAGACAGACTGGCACTGTTGCGGTATCAACAAGCCCGACGACTGGGACATGAACATCTACTTCAATTCGTCGGCAAAAGCTCTCAAGTCCGAAGAAGCCGGTGGTGTGCCGTTCTCGTGTTGCGTAAACAGCCTTGAGCTGCAAAACTACGCATGTGGACATCGTGTGAGAATAGCTCATGTATGTTTAGCTCTGCTGTACCCATTTAAAACCACGCTTGCACCTGTAGCAGAGAAGACGGACGTCTTGGATTTACACTACACTTTTTAGCCGCAGCATATGGCCGGCTTCATTTACACGGAAGGCTGCCTACCGAAGCTGCAGCTGTGGCTGAACAACAACTTCGTTTACGTTGGTACTACCGTCTTCGTCGTTGCTGTCATTCAGGTATGCAAAGCGGGCTGTCTACTCCCCAACGTCATTCTTTTAGTTTTTGGGAATTTGCTTCGCTCAAGACCTCCGAAGTGACATCTTTGCTCAGCGTGCCAAGTGGTCACGAAGATAGCCATCGACGACCTTTTGCCCTTTATGGGTTTCAAATTTTTAATGGCTGTAAATTTGTCCACTGCTGCTATTTGTAAGCTGGTTCACTGTTGTACCATCCAGCTGCAGAAGGGGCGCTGAACAGAGTCCGAGCAGGCCTCTGTCGGCGTTTACGCTTTACTCTTCTGAAAGACGATTGACATTTACCGCTTTGCCTTTCTCCTACTGCCGTAGCAAACGCCATTCGCTCGATGTAGATTGACAATTTCACATTCCTTCCGCAAGAATAAAATGGCTTGCATGAAATACTTGTCCAGGTACCAATACTTGACGTAGAGGCGATGCGTACTTTACTCGGAACTCGACCACACCGATAGTAGTAGCTTTAGACGCGATGCTGTTCTCATGCTGACGCTTCTACTAAGAACTCTGCTTGCTACCACAGAGATCGCCCTTCTGGTCTTTATATTCGTTGGTTGCCCTGCTGTTAAAGTGAGTTTCCGCTTTGGTATCCGGTCTGTAAATGCATAAGGTAACAAGCGAGTTGCAGGATTTATCGTCGTGGTCTGACTTTCGGCGGTGGTTGCATTCACCTGTCTCTTCTGACCAATGGCAAGCGGAGAAGAAGAAAAGGAGCCACTAAGGGGTGAACCGCACAAAGTTCAAGAGGAAGAGGAGAAAGAAAAGCCCGACGTAAGTTGCTGCTCGGAGCATGCGTATTGTTTTACCGTTTCCATTATGTGCTTTTAGCTCGAAAGGCTAAGCTACCCTGATCTCGAGGAAGTCTCATGGCGTCGCTTGAGTTTCGCTGCGTACTTCACCGTCTTAGTCCTCGTCGGATTGCCGATTTGGTACTTCACGACGACGCCGTATCGCGCCAACCTCCCTCGATTCTCGGAAAGCACATCTGTCAATGTCCCACTCCTGCTTGAAATCTACCACACGGACCACTTCGAGAAAGACGTCAGTCGGCTGTGCAACGACGTGAAGGACACCACAAGCGACCACTTGCTTCCGTTAGCCGCCAACAACATTCTCGTCGCCTTCAAGGACGTCGTCCAGCACCGCGTAGCGACGATGCAAGAGGCACTAAGCGCTATAAAGACGTCGTCAAGCAATCCGGCGCTGCGCATTTTTGTTGCAACTGGCGGTGACTATCAGAGTTTGAAGGCGGGCGAAGAGACAACCGTCGAGGTAAGCATTGCTGTTAAGGATTTTAATTTGGTGTTGTATTTTCAGGGACATTTTCGCCGCAACGGAGCTATGATGCTTGCATGGAGCGAAAAGTTGGACTGGAAGCACAACGTTCAGAAACTGAGTGACGCTGTACTTCAAAATTATCTTGGACTAGAACAACTGCGTGCGACTGCATTCCGCTTACAGGGCCTTCGTAGTTCTCAGTCGTTGCTAAGGGTGAGCTCTGACTGATGTCAGCGTGGAACGTGATGCGTTTTTAGCAATCAACACCCTCAGTGTGGGAGGAACTTCCCATCGTGCCTAAATACGACGTGCACATAATCTTCGTCCACGAAGGCGTTTCCAGAGATCGCGCGGCGGAGACAACCATCCGTGATAGCGTCAATCGACTAGCAAACTTCGTCGCGAACACGACGCACCTCGGTGTCAGCTGGGAGCACTTCTGGAGCTTTCAGCTGGAGGAGTTCACTAAGAAACTCGCGGACGAAACGGCGATTACCGATGGCAGTCGGGTCACGCCTGTCAGCATGATCACCACTGACGATGTTTCACCGCTTATCACTGAACTCGACAAGTTCAGTTCGCCTGTTGGTGGTCACGACCCGCTAATAAAAATCGCAGTCATCTTCTCTAACGACAACTTAGTGATTGTTGATGAGCAGGTAAGACCATATGCTATCTATAATTATCATATAATTAGCTCTTTGTTTTAAGGGCGCAGAAGCTAACGCGTTGGTGGTGGCATCGTGGGGCGGCATTGTGAAGTGGAATTCGGCGAAGCGCAGCGAATCCTTGAGCGGAGTGCTTCGAACTATCGAGACTCAACTGGGTGTTCATCGACAGTCAGCTAGTGGAGCGAGCAACGTGATGGATCGCTTGGCCTGGAGTCGATACAACCTCCTAGCGTTTGTCGAGCACATGGGACAGACCGTCCACTACCTGAACGCCCTCCACTCGCTAACTGGTGAAATCGGCGATCTGGTCGTTTCGGACGAAGTTTCCGCCATGGCCGAAGAAGCTTTTAGCCTCTTCCATCAGGCTAATGTACAAGCCAGATCGAATGGAGTAGCAAGTAGGTATTGCAGCTTGATCCCACAAAGATCGACGACTTTCAAAAGTTTCGCACTGTGCTTTAGATGCCTCCCTTGCGGCCAAGGCCCGAATTCTGGCGGAGCGAGCCGCGAAGCATCCCACTTTGTTGCAGTTCTTGAACTTCCCGTCCGATCAGAAGTACGCTATTTACCTGCCGCTGTTTGCACCGATACTTGTGCCAATGCTGGAGCCACTTTTCCCCGCAGTTCGATCTCTTATGAGGCGTAAGAAACCGCAGTGATATACATTCCTCTGTTGTTTAACGGGTGAAACGGGCTCAATAAATAGTATGTGTTGTGCGACTGAATAACACTAAAACCTAATAGCTTAGTGTCGCGATATGGTCGTGACGTCGCGCTGGAGAAGTTCACCGGAAACTCCCTACTGTCACCCGCGGTACACTTAGTTAGCGTACCCTGGAAAAAGCTGGCATGCAGTGAATGATTTCGTAGTAAGTAAGAACGGCTTACCGCTCAAGCAAATTATGGGCCGGTTGTCAAGGTGACCCGCTTGGCAGGCGGCACCTCTCGGTCGAACAGCAACTTAACCCTTCCGAGTGCATGGCAACGAAGAAAACTTGGACAATGTGAACGGCGTATTCGGCTACAGTCGGGAGAAAACGAACCTGGTAGCCTAAGTGTCCGTAATTAACTGAGTGCTGACGAAGCTTACGCTCCCCTTGCGCTTGCTCGCCACAGTTGTCGATTGGCCTGTGGTTCTACGCTACAACTTCGTTGATCCTTTTTGGCCCCATCGTTGTTTCTTAAATTGTTTGTATAGGTGCAGGCTACCATCTATGCTACGAAATTTTCATGACAACTAGTGAGGTCAAGTTGTTTTCATTAGCCACGTTGACTTGCATCGGACCGCAAGCCTCTCTAGCAACACGGCTGTGTAGCACTCGGATTCCACGAGTCCACACTGTAGACTGACGAACTTGAGCGCATGGAGGGACCCGTACCTCCTTTGACATGGGATAGGCGTTTCGTTTTCGACCTGTTCGCAAGTAGAAAACGAAACGTTTTCTACTTGCGTAAAAATGCCTACTTTTTTTAGCATTACGCAAGTAGGCATTACGCAAGTAATGCCTACTTGCGTAAGCATTAGTGCGGTTCATTTGTGCTGCAACCGCACTAATGCTTTCGTTTTAGGTGGCACCTTTGTCTGGACACGGCTACTGCGGCAATGAAGTGACCCGCTGGGTAGGGAGATGCTATCCAAAATCTTAGAGAAGCTGCCATTGCCGGGGAAGTTCAAGGGGGACGAGAATGGCGGCATCGTTGCACGGCGTCCCACTGACGCATCCTTTGATCCCGACGAAAAATGGTCTAATCTTTACCGGGAGCGAGAGAAGAACCACCTGTACAAATGGGTTGGCGTGCGCTCAGGTACGTTGCACCATGATTAACCTGTGAGGACGTCAAAGAAGTAGAACGGCAAAACACCTACGCCAACATACAGTGCTTACTGCTGTGAGCTATCACACTTTAGGCGGCGAACTTATAACGATATACGAGAAAGAAGGTGAAGACGGTGTGCTCCGGTTCGCAATGGAAAGGATGCTGCCAATGATGTACGAAAACGGAGAGAAGACGCAAGTTATCAAGTATGCCGACTACGTACGGTGGAAGAAGAGCGTTGTAAGTTAGGCTTGCTAAGAACCCATCCGTCCTTCTCTTTAACTAAAGTTGTTAATGACCCAAGCTTTACGTCATTAGCGATTTTGCTTCGTTTAGAATATCGAACTTGGTCTCTCCGAAGAAGAAACCTTTGATGAGGCCAACTCCAAGTTCCGCGAGCACGAAGCGCAGTGGCGGTTGAACAAAAGAGGCGTCGACGGTGAGACGATCATCCACTTGTTACTGAATCGTGAGGAACCGTTTTGCTCGGAGATAGCACGGATCCTGGTGACGCGGTTCCCGGGCCTCGCAAGAGACATCTACCTCGGTGATGAAATGTTTGGTACGTGCAAGGAGGCAGAATGTTTTTGCAGTAGGAACCTTTTGTAGGTCAAAGCGCACTGCACCTAGCAATCGTCCACGACGACTACGACACAGTACAGGCACGTTTCGTTTAACTAAGTCTCCGCTGGACTGCACACAAATTACTGCCTGGATTTAGCTCCTACTGGAAAAGGGGCTGGAGTGAATTCGAGGGCATCGGGTGACTTCTTCATGCCCGAAGACTACAGAAACGATAGCAGCTCGAAGACGCTAAATTATCAAGGTAGCCTCTATTCCATTTCGTGTTTTGAGTCATCTTTCAGGGTATGCTTACTACGGTGAGTACCCGCTGGCGTTCGCTGCTTGCTTTGGAAACAAGGACATTTACGACTTACTGATCAAGTACGGCGGCGACCCCGACCTGCAGGACATGTTCGGAAACACTTGTCTTCACATGTGCGTCATCAACTACAGCAATGTAGGTTGCTGACAGTAATCCGTGTGTAACGCAATGCGTTGCAGTCAATGTACAGCTATGCCGTCAGGCATTGGCATAAGCCAGCCCAAACAAACGTCGTGAATTACGCTGGCTACACGCCGCTCACCCTTGCTACGAAGCTCGGTCGCAGGCAGATCTTCGAAGAAATGCTTGAACTGATGAAGGTGGAGTTTTGGCGGTTCTCGGACATGACCTGCAGTGCGTACCCGCTTGACACGCTGGACACGATTCGACCGGACGGAACAACCAGTGCGTTTCTGTGCTCTATTCGAGGAAGGCTAAAAGTCCAGTTTAAGACTACGATTCTGCGCTGATGACGGTCGTGAACGGCAGCACCACAGAGCACTTGGACATGATCGGAAGCGAAGTGATCCAGCGCTTACTCGATGACAAATGGAAGGCTTTCGCGAAGGTATGCCCCATCTACATCTCATGTTCCGCTAATCGGCTGTATAGAGAAAACTCATCGAGCGTCTTGCGCTGTTAGTGGCTCATCTGCTATGCCTGTCTATTGCGATTTACCTCAGACCGACGGAGAAAGATCGTCTTTACATGCGGCAGCGGAATTGGGACGACTACGTAAGTGTCCTTTCCGTGCATATCTTGTCGGACTACAAAACATCATTACGACAAGAGCCCGCTTTCAGATACGCTCGGTATTCGAAGTGCTCACTGTTCTTAGCTGTATATGGTTCGTCTTCATTCAGCAACTGGGCGAATTTCGCACTCAAGGACTTTACGGCTATCTCCGAAACTTGGTCAGTGTGACACAGTAACATTACGGCCAAACGAGAATGTCTTAGAAAACGGCTCCGGCAAAGGCGGTGTTCTTAGTTGCAAATCTCTGCATACTATGCTGCGTGCCATTCCGAATTTCACAATATGACCAGATGGAAGAAGTGAGTTCGCGTTTCAGACTCGGCAGTATGGGTCGAACTTAGTTATTGTCTTGTTTCAGGGCCTCCTCGTTTTCGCCTTACCCGGTTCATGGATATTTCTTTTGTTCTTCGCCAGGTTAGTCTCCTACGAAGGGGATGCAACAATACATAAGCGTGGTGCTTTAGGAGCTTGAAGCTCACCTGGACCTTTTGTACAAATGATATACAACATGATTGCTGGTGACTTGATCCGTTTCGCGATCATTTCGGCGATCTTCCTCGTATCGTTCTCACAAGGTTTGTCCTATAGCGTCACTTGCTCACTTAGGAGATGGCCAAACGCCGGAAAGTCTGGAAATATTAATTTTAGTGTTCTATTTTGTTGGCAAGGACATTCATTCGAAGCAACAATTGCCAGTCAATGTGACTGACAGGTGCGATATCACCGGGTACGACATCTTCACGTACAGCTCCTACTTGGAGACCTTTGTCACACTGTTTCGAGCCAGCATGGGCGGCTACGACGTAAGGACCTTCCTGGTCTTTGGATGCTACATTAAGCTTTTAGTACGAAGAATTCAGTTGCACCAATTACGAACCACTGACGAAGACCTTGTTCGTCTTCTACATGTTCTGTAAGTTGGATCTATGAACGTTTGAGAGTGTTTCAGCAAGGAATGCATATCCATTATACTAACTTATGCCCATTCTAGGCATGCCAATCATGATGATCAACATGTAAGTTTCGCGCATAGGCGTTCTTAGTCATACTCATGAGCCCTTTAGCCTCATTGCCATGATGGGTAACACGTACACGACCATCATTACTCAAGCAGAAAAAGCGTGGAGGCAACAGGTGTGCTTCGAGGACTCTGCCCAGCTCAACACAATGATACTTTTAGTATGCGCAAATTATCATGGTGCTGGAAAGATCTGTGAACCGTGAGAAGCTGGCCGCTTGTCAGCTGGACTACTCGATCAAGCTGAACGATACCGGACAGGAAAAGCGAGGTTTGATGGTCATCAAGCAGACCAAGAAGACTCGAGCGCGGCAGCGGAAGCAAGCCATCATCAATTGGAAGGTCAGTGGCGTTAGGTCCTTGATCTCATTCCATGTACTTGTTAAGCCTTAAGCAGATAACTACTAACTGCGATAACTTTAGTACATCGCCCGGAAGGTGATCGGGATGGTCAAGGACTTCGGCGCAGACCACGTGAAGTTCCTGCTACACAGCTACGACCGGTTGATGATTGAGGAGACAGTCGGTGGCGTCATTGCGCGAAGTAATCGGTCTCCTTCGGCAACTCCTGACTACCGCCAGGTGCGTCCGGCCGCACGATGGTTACTGAATGCCTCTTTACAGAACTTGCGCGATGCTTCGCGGCTGCTTGCGGCCCGTCAAAATGCCGTCCGCCTGGAGTCCACGCCGATTGCCGACACCGACA
>JNEY01000018.1:415237-453419 GCA_020875895.1 Aphelenchus avenae
GTGGCGTCGGTCTCCAATTCGCTGGCTGTCAGCACAACAGGTGGATCAGTGGCGACGGCACAACAATACGTGCACATCACCCAACGTCCACTGGCGCCAGTTGTCGGCAGCCGTGTTCGAGGCGCAGAGATGTTGCCTTCGGTGGACGTGCCCAACATCCCCTCCGCAGCGTCTACACTATCGTCTAATCCCAACATCGCCCAGATACGAACCATTCATACTACCGAATATACGCCTCCGCCCAAGGCCTTGAGCCCACGTATCAGGTCCGTGCTTTTGCCAATGTACTATTTGGGGGGCATTGCCTCGCAGTAGCCGACATCGCCGCTGTGTTTCGTTTAGGACAGACATGTTCCGGCGAAAGGACACGAGTACAACGTCGTCTCAGGGTTCCCAGCCACCGTCTTGAAGAAGGAACTCCATGGCGACTTGCTGAACCTCCCGTTCACTTACACCTCATACAGTGCCAGACAACTAGATGTGATGTCATAAAGCTTTATATAAAGCGAAAACACAATCATAGGCAGTAATTTTAGGATTCTACATGCACAAAACCTCTGGCCTAATACGATTGAAAGTTCTCCTTCTTTCCTGCAATGGGTCGCATGGGATAGCGGGCTGGCTGTAAGCATAAACATTCAGGAGACATAACGTTTTGAGAGATGTCCGATGAAATTGAAATGAAGGGTTTTACTAACTTTTCGGCTACGCGGAGCACAAGTTGCAGTTCTGGGAACGATTCATGTCAAGCAGTACACGCATTCGTACCAGTGTTGTTCAGAACTCTACGTACCTAAAGTCTTAAAGTCTGCTCAGCTAACATCATCAACATTAGTATTAGGAAACTTTATGTGGTTCCCACAACAACAAAATGTAACAACATGATTAGAATTTGTCAAAGGCCTTCCTTGCACCGGAAGCCTTGATCACCTTGAGGACGTTGAAGCGAACAGTCTTGCTCAGCGGGCGGCACTCACCGACGGTGACGATGTCTCCCAACGCAACGTCGCTAAAAATCGTTGGTCAACCAGAATAAAAAGTCTCGCCAAACACGGCACCTTTGCACCATTCTAGGGCATGCAAACTCACCGGAAGGCGGGNAACCATTCATACTACCGAATATACGCCTCCGCCTAAGGCTTTGAGCCCACGTGTCAGGTCCGTGCTTTTCCTAATGTACTATTTGGGGGGGGGGGGGGGACATTGTCTCTTTGCTTTAATTGCCTCGCAGTAGCCGACATCGCTGTGTTTCGTTTAGGACAGACATGTTCCGACGAAAGGACACGAGTACAACGTCGTCTCAGGGTTCCCAGCCACCGTCTTGAAGAAGGAACTCCATGGCGACTTGCTGAACCTCCCGTTCACTTACACCTCATACAGTGCCAAACAACTAGATGTGATGTCATAAAGCTTTATTTACAGCGCAAGCACAATCATAGGCAGTAAACGGAACCTGTTTTAAGATTCTCCATGCACGAAATCTCTATGTCCTAATACGACTGAAATTTCTCCTCCTTTCCTGCTATGGGTCGCGTGGGATAGCGGGCTGGCTATAGCATGCAAGCACAAGCTTCCAGGTCACATAACGTTTTGAGAGATGCCCGATAAAACTGAAATGCGCGGTTTTATTTAACTTTTCGGTTACGCGGAGCACAAATTGGAGTTCTGGGAACGATTCTTGCTAAGCAGTACACACATTCGTACCACTGTTGTTCACAACTTGAAGCCTCGATTAGCTGGTTTTAGCCTTCTAAGTACCTAACGCCTTACAGTCTGTTCAGCTAACATCATCAACATGGGTATTAGGAAACTTTATGCGGTTCCCACAACAACAAAATGTAACAACAGGATTAGAATTTATCAAAGGCCTTCCTTGCACCGGAAGCCTTGATCACCTTGAGGACGTTGAAGCGAACAGTCTTGCTCAACGGGCGGCACTCACCGACGGTGACGATGTCTCCCAGCGCAACGTCGCTAAAAATTGTTGGTCAGCCAGAATAAAAAGTCTCGACAAGCACGGTAACTTTGCACCATTCTAGCGCATGCAAACTCACCGGAAGGCGGGCGAGCAGTGAACGGACATGTTCTTGTGACGCTTCTCGTAACGGCGGTACTTCTTGACGAAGTGCAGGTAGTCCCGTCGGATAACGATCGTGCGCGTCATCTTGTTCTTGACCACGACGCCGGTGAGAATGCGGCCGCGGATGGAGACGTTGCCGGTGAACGGGCACTTCTTGTCGATGAACGTGCCCTCGATGGCCTGCAAGCGATGGTCTGGTCTTTCTCGCGCTAGTAAACGCTAGTCCAGCCTCCTTAAAACACTTACATCGCGCGGCGTCTTGAATCCGAGGCCGACAGACTTCACATATCGGTCCTTGCCGGCAGGCTTCTTGCCAATGCCCTGCGTGTGCCACTTGGTGTTGAGGAAAACGGTGGGCTGCTTCTGGTATGCGCGCTCGGTCTGTTCGGCCATTGTGGCTCTCCCTGAATAACATTTGAACAAACCGATCCGGCAGGAACTGTTATAACCGCGACACGGAAGCTACGCGTATGATAAATATGTCGGAACTCTTCAAAAAGTAGCCAGGGTTTTTGTACTCGTTTTAGCAAAATTAGTCTCGCTGCAATACACTTAACTGACAATATTTTTATGTAAGCAAATAACCTGAAAACTTTGAGGCCCGAGGAGATGCATGCTTTCCTTTAGACCAGAATCCTTCGCTGACAATAGCTACGGTACCTCGTATGCCCCTGGGACATTCGCTTCGGGACCATGTACATTTCGAATCCATCACGTTTTTGCATGAAACCTTGTTGAAACTGTAAACGGTAAAACACGAAACCATACAGCGTTTAATTACAAAAGCGACTAGCCATGGGTGTCGCATATCGGCAATGTGGCGTCGTCGACTCTGGATAACAAACGGAAGGAGCATGCATGCTACACACACATTTGCACACCATGACGATCCTGCCTAGTTGTACCGTGTACTTTTTAGTCAGTCTTCGCCATTTTACGTTTTTTAACAGGCTGACTTTTGACGCTCGAATCTTAGTGGGCCGGGAAGGACGATCGCTAGCTGTAATAGACTTGGGGCGCCGAGCCGTGTTCGGTTCCGGTCTCGGTGCCGTTTTCCACGGGACGTCAGGGGTGTCCAAACGGGTCGCATCCCATTCCGTACTAGTACGGCACGGCGCCGTGCTCAGTGCCGACCTAAAATGGGCAACACGGAACGGAAATATTGCGTGCCATGCTGGAGCACGGCAAGGGTTGGCACGGGGGGTCAGCACGGAAGCATGCCGTACCTAGGTATATCATTGACGGCCTCGGTCGTAAGCTGGATCCCTGCGTGCGAGGAACCGCGCGGAGAGTTCTCGTTTAATGGGAGCCTTGGTTTACTCGAATGCCAACTTAGTTTGGGACCAGTGTGACGACGAGTTGCATGGCATGAGACTAGTAGATGCACTAGAGTTAAGCGAAAAAACGCTAGAATTGCAAACTCTTTTGAGGCTTTGAGGACGGAATCCGATTGCTAAATCAAGTTTCATCAGCAAGTGACTGTCGGCAGACTTCGCTTCATACTGCACTTAGGTCCACTGGATAGCTTAGCAGAGGCTTAAACGGTTTTAGGCGTAAAACTAGCTCACGAGGCCTTCCTTGGAAGCAAGACAAGTTTGGTCCCATTCCGATTGCCGAACATTTTTATAGAAAACAACGAACCGGTTCTTACTTATGTATATGTATCGCAGTATACAATGGTTGAGTCACTGAACGAAGCAACATCGTTAAAAGCTTTCCTTGAACAGATTTTGCACGCTGACGTAAGCTTGAACAGTGAACTAGAGTGCGGTGGGATTTTACACGTCAATAGTGAACTGGAGCCAGTGCTCCGAGAAGACACGAGACCGAACGGATATCACAAGAAAGAAAGTCTTTGAGTTCGAAGATGCTTGTCGTGAGCCAGCCTAGTTCAGGTGGAAGCCCTTCTCGTTGGTCGCGGCCAGCAGACGCTCACGCAGAATCTCAGCGCTGCTGTACTCCGGCAGCTTGAGGTAGTGAACACAGGTGTTCACCGACGGGTAGGAGCCGTCGCCGCTGTCGACCTTGCGCACCACGGTGAGACGAGGATGCAGGTTGGCCAGACCACCCGGCGGAAGCGACGAGCAACCGGTGGTGAACTGCAGGAAAGCCTTGCGCTCCGCGGCATTCAAGCCGACGAGCACGTCCACGAATCGCAGGAATCCGGGCGATTCACGGGTGTAGCCCAGCTTTGGCTCGGTGTGCTTGAGGATGTCCTCTCGGGTCCATTCCGGACACTGCTCACCAGACAAAAGCGTCTGAAATACTTGATGTTACTGAGCGGTCAAAACACTTGTGCGCGCAAAAGTGAAGTGAAAGTCAACTAACCTGCACCTCCTCGGGCGAAAACGAAACCAAAGAGCGCAGCGGGAAGACCAGATCGAACCCTTGGCGGAACGCAGAGATCTGTTGACGAATACCGGTATTGAGATAGAAATCCAGGCATTTCTCGAGGTACACCTCAACGTTCTCAACGGTGACGTCGATCTCAGCTCCATTCGGAATAAGCTCGTAGTCGCGGTACGAAAACACTGATGAGGGCGGGTTGAGTGCGAAGGTTAGCGCCAAGTCTTCGACAGCGCACTCGGCATCTCCGAGCTTTAGGCGGAGCTCTTCGAGACGTTGACGCTTAGCGGCGGACGGCATGCGCTCATCCGCAGTAATGCGCCTCTTCCGTTCTACCAGGTTGCTCAGTTCTCGCAAGAAGTTGGCCTTGTGCGGATGAATTCGCTCGAAGTCGTCAATGGTCAGCAAAGCGTCCAAATTAGGCTCACTGCCTTCAGCGACCTACAATTTTGTGCTCTGCATGTTGATTCCATGCAAATGAATATACCTGTGCGTTAACAAGCAGCTTGAGGAATAAGGACGAAAGTGGGAAGTCCACGAGTCGTCCGTCCTGCAGAACTTTGGCCAGGAAGATGCCGAGAATGCGGAAAAGCTCCGAGACCTTGAGGCTCTCGTCGCTGTCTGGAGGCAGCGGTGCTGGGAACAACCCGCCCGATCGTCGAACGTAGTAGCCCGGTGGCTTTCGACCTTCTCCGAGATCCAACTCCAAGGATTCGAGCTTGAGCTGCTGCTCATCCGCGTCGTCGCAAAGCCACATGGCGACAGAGCTGCCGCGGTAGTTGAGCGATTTGCGCTGGAACTCCGCCGCAACTAGCGCGTAGAACTCCAACGTAGGGCCAAGCCCGGTGCCCTCTTCGCCAACGTATTCGATTTCGAGAACCGACTTCCGAGTTGCATGGAACTTCATGACCTTGATGGCATTTTCGAGAAGGAGTTCATCGTTGCGGTGGACCTGTAACCATGCATGATCACGCTAGTCGGCACTGGATCGCAGCAAACCTTAATGCGTTCGTGGCGGATTCTTCCGATTCGGTATTCAGGGTAGTGGTCTTCACGACGCGAGCCTGCTAGGTTCGATCCTGCTCCAGCCCCGGATGAGCGTGTCTGCTCCAGGAGCTGATCACGGCGGTTCTGCAGCCATACGATGGCACGCGACGTGCCGAAGGCCGAAGAACGAAGGTGCATGCTTCTGAAAAGATACAAGAACTAGGACGTAGCTACTTCGCGTAGTACCTGGTGTCACACGCAAACAAGCACGGGTATTCGTAGACAAGGACACTGCACCACTCGGGCAGTGCTCGCGCCGACACCACCAAGCAGTCGGTAAGCTCTTGCGTGAGTTTCTGTGTCAGTTTGGTGCTGAGGAAAGCGTCCTGTGGCACGTCGACTTGGTGAACATCGGCGAAGACGTTCAGCTGCTTCAGTACATCCAAGGTCTGTAACGGAGAATGTAAATCAACAGAAGCGAACCGCACTCGTCTCATCTAGTGGGTACACGAGGACTGGCTGGTACCTGTCGAATCAGCGATCCGCTCTCGGGAACGACTTCCTTGTTGGTGCCCTTGGTGACTTCGATCGTAGAACGCTCTCCGTCCGGCAACGGATTCTCGTAGATGATGGTATAAGTAGGCTCCCACACCCGCCGACATTTGTCCAGCTTCTGTCCCCATTCAGAGAGCGACAAAAGCTTCTGCACGAATGCGAAAATGGTAGCATCGTCTTCGTCCAATTCCACAACTGCGTTTGGTACGTCTGCGAGGTTCGGACCCTTCAGGTAGAGCCGGATCTTCGACGAATGAGAGCCAGAGATGGATGTGTTCGAAGAGGAGTACATCAGCGAATTCCGATGGTGGTTGAGCGGTGGAAGCTCCACGTCGTTCTCCGGCAGCTCCACGTCTTGCGTCTGGTTGATGTTAGTGCGACCAGGACGAGGGTCGAAAGCTGGTATCAGCGCACCAAACTGTCTCCTCAGGACAAAGTCGTCATCCCACGTGCGGTTCACCGTACGCTTATTGTGGCGGCCGCCTAAATCCAGCAATGTTTCAGGTCTGTTCCAAGGTCCACTACCTGTGTTTGCGGAATCACCGCCCAGTAGAGAGGCAGCTGACGTCTCGCCCGCGTTGGAACTGTTTCCCGATCCAGCAACGTCGTACAAAAAGCGTCCGGCCTCGCTCATTACTAGCTGTCGCCAGTTAAGCTTCTCCGAGGAGGCCAGACTGGAGTTCTGCGAGTTACTCGCGGCATTTTGCGACGATGCACTAGCGGTGGAGAACTGGCGGCGAAGAGCGGCGGCTGCAGAAGCCAAGCTCTCGACTTGTGAGCTCAAGGCTGAAGCCGAGGACGCATTTGCACTGTTATTCGACGAAGCATTCGTACCAAAGTCGTCACAGTCCTCATTGTCGTTTCCCTCATCCGTGATATCGTCCTCATCGTACACGTCATCCTACAAGTCGATATATCCAATAAATTAAGAAGTGCAAACATACCGTAAGGCGGATGTCAATCTCATCGCTGTCGAAACCAGATATCGAACCCGAGTCCATCATCTAAAAGAGACACCGTTCACAGAGGAATTCGCAAGGGCATGATTTTACACCACTATAAAGTAGGGTGTGTAGTAGCAGTAGCACTTACCTGCTGCATCATGTTTCGAATCACTTCTGCGTAGTTTCCTAGCTTCGAGCGAATGCCAGATCCGCCAAACAGGCTGCTCAGCGGACGACGGCTGCTCGCGGCATTGGCGGATGAACCTTGTGCACTAGCTGCTCCGGCTAAAGGTTGTCCGGAACCGTGATTCTCTTCGTTCAAGTCATTCTCGGCGAGTGCCAGTTCTTCTAAAAAAATCTCAAGTTCGAACTGCAAGAGATCGTCAAAGCACCTGAGTATGCATCAACAAGCCCGAAGAAGTCGCGACTACGTATCAGCTTGTTCAGAAATTCGTCGTCGAGGGCGTCATTATCTTCGTCGGGTTCGATGTCCACGATTCCGTCTTCTTCCTGTGGCTCCGATGCAGGTTGCTTGGATGATGAGTCACGCAGCGGCTCAAATGCTTCCTCTAAAATCCTCAGTGTACGCCAATAATCGCGAAAATTGTTTTTGACAGCCGAAGATTTTGATCAGAGGGCACTACGTACCTTTAATGTCCGATAGGGATTCATTGGCCTCGTCGGTCTCTGATGGCTCTTCCTCCTCCAAAAACAATAGGTTGTTCTCAACAGGTCCAGAGGTTCCGGAACCGACGGACACACGTTGACGTTGACGGCCCACTGCTAGATTTGGTGCACTGACGCTAAGACTAAAACGGAGAGTTACGTATGGTATAAGCACGAATGCAAGCAGCGTACTTCTTGACGCCATCGTCCATTGCTTCATCCAGTGTGCGCTCAGAACTGGGATGTTCGCGAGGGCTTGACACAACGTCGCGGTTGGTTCGCATGACGTCATCACTGAGCGCGTTAGCAGAAGATGCCGCAGAGAGTGACTCTTGCTGGTGCGCAAACGAGGTCTTAGGCGACAAAGCAGGCTGCGAACCACCCGCAAAGGAGCTCGCAGCCACGGAGATAGCATGCGCCGAGGATTCAATGCTTTCTGCGCTCGTCGTAACGTCCATGGGGCCGTCGCTCGGACTTTGTTCGTCACCCACTGCCTCTGGGATGCCCTCTCCGTAAATGCGTGAGCGAGCAAGAAGATTCTCCAGCGATGGTGTCTGGTGTTGCAGCGACTCAGCACTTGCTGCCTGGTTGGTCGATGCGACCGATCTCGGAACTTCTTTCTTGCCCTGAATGTCCATGCAAATACGTATTGTCGTGACAAGTGAAAGAATTCTTACGTCGAACAAGTTCGTGGTCGACATGGACTTCTGCGACATGGAGCTCGACGCTCCTGATCCGTTTGTAGCAGCGGAGGCGTTTGCCTGGCTTCGCTGTTCGTCACGAAGCGAAGCAGCTAAAAGTTTATCCGTTGGTTCAAAACCAGTGAGAAATCGCTCACTTGCTGGATTGTTGGCAGTCTTGGAGGAAAGGAAGTTGGGCGACTCTTCCTTTCGCTCAGCCCTGGATCTTGGCGGTTTATCGGCGGTATGCGGTGCCTGCTTGACGACAACCGAAGGACGTGACGCGATTCCGAGTTCGTTGTTTGCGCGGAAAAAGCTGTCTCGTTGGCCACGTGCCTAAGTATGGCAGTAAGTGTATACGTAGAAAAGAACTACGGAAGAGGGGAAAATGCTATACCAGCTACGGCTGATAACGTACCGAGAAAAGTGATGGTCTACTTGACGATGCCGCACTGAGCATCTCAATTTCCCGCTTTCCGCCATCTCCGTACCGGTATGAGTTCGACGTTCCATCATCCCATTCTACATCGACCCAGCCTAAAGCGAAGCGGTTTAGTGACAACATCTTGCCTCCCTCACCGTCTGGATTTCCAACGGCGGTGACTGTGCCTTGGCGATTAGTAACGGAGCCCCATCGCCAATGGGGTCCTGGAATCACCCTGGTCCCGATCGGGATCTGCGGCATGAAGTCGGCAGCAGGTGCGTCAGGAAGCGACGGCGGGCCTGCTTCTGCGTAGTTCCGGTTCGAACGGCGATATCGCTGACCCCTGCAAATCATACAATCATACTCTTTTATGACCGCATAGTTAGCACTAACTTGTTGCGCGAAGACGACTGTCCCAGGAGTGAGGCCAGTGAGTAGCCAGCAGCTAGTTTATGGTTTGCAGCACCGCCAGGTAGCTGGCCATAAAGCGGGTCAGCATCAAACCCGAAGGATCTGTTGTTCGATCCAGGCGACTTCGAGGGCTTTTCAAAGGCTGACTGTTGCTTCCGGGCCGCTCGCAAGGCCGCTGCAGCAGTAGGAGGTCGTGCGGCATGCACTCCTCCCAGGGTCTTTGGAACAGTGGATGACGATGTGGCAGTTGGGTAACGTCGACCAGACTTCTTCGACCACGGCATCGAGGCAGCGGCTTTATCCTTTGCACCGAACGAACAGGTACTTTGTGGGACTTCCATTGGCTGCAGCTTCTCCTAAATTTGCTACTAAAAAACCCCTAAGCGCTAATGCGTACCACTACGTCCACGATGTCCCCGTAGATCTCGAAGCCGCTCAGCGACAGGTAGTACGTGACACCACTCGAGTTCTTGCCATTTTGTGCGATACGGATGTAGCGGTACGGTCCCTGTCCAGTCTCGCATGCAATAGGCCAGGTCGCGGTGGATCCGGGCTCGTTCAGGGACTGATCGTCGCTGTGGGCAACCAGGAAGTCCCAAACGTGGTTGTCACGAGACGCTTGCAGAAGCCAGTTGCGTAACGCCGAGCGACCATATCCACGCGAATGCCGCAGGGTATACGCAGTGGGATAAATCAGCACGCCCAAGTCGATAGTGAAGCTCGCATCACTAAAACATTCGCGGTAAATGCAAGTATGTATGGGCATAAGCGTACGGTGAATCAGTAGTGTGGCAATTGAGTGCGCTCACGTCGCGACTCAGAATGTCTTCGGGTTGACCATATGGTTGCTTCGCGCCATCGGAGCAAACGACGTTCACTACGCCGACAGAGGCCGGATTAACCCACTCCGAACTGCTCTTTCCGTTCGTTCCAAGCCACCAAATCACACCTTAAACACAAATCTATGCGACGACTAGTGTGGAAACGAATTTTACCTTTATCATCGAAGTCAGACTCGTAAGTGAGTGAAATCCGCTCCTTCTTGTCCCCGATTTCTTGCAGTTTCTTGACGAAGTCGAAGTCCTCTCGAGGATAGTCATACCAGCGCTTAGCAACCATGCGATGGATAAAACTCTTCAGTGACCCGACAGTTGTCAGCGGCTCGCTCTGAACTGCCCACTATTAATAATATTTCATGCTTTAGAGAGGCTATCAGCTCCATCGACCTTAGCATATATGCTACATTGTTTGTCAACTGACCTTCATGGTGCGGTTGGTACGATCGAGCAGTTGCTTTTGGTGCTCAGAGTTGGCGTCCGCTAGCTCTAGTCGGAAACGGAGGCGTCGCGTGAGCAGCTGTAGGCCAAAGGCGGAGCCACCCGGTGCGTCGTAAAGGCACTGCGGGAACTTCTCAACGGACTCCAGCACCAGTACCATCTTTCGCACAAGCGAAGAGAAATCACGCGGGTCAACAAAGACCTAAAATCCATCATAGTCAATTTGGCTTCTCTCTTTGCCGACGTACCTCACGGAAGCATTGAGTAACAACGCTGTTCTTGTTGTTCAGTGCGGCAGATACCAAAGCGAGAATGGCGGGTACAGCGCCAGACACCGAGATCTCGAAGGTCGACAGCAGGCGGTCGTTGGTGAGTGAATTGCGAACGACTTCCAGTGTTTCTTGCAACTAAAGCGGATTTTTTGCATCGCTCTGACCGCAAATTAGTAACCTTCTGGACGTTTTCCTCCGTCCAAGCCGACTCCGCGTCGTTTTCCAACTTTTTGACGAACTGCTCCACTTGCGTAGACGCTCTCTGAAGCTCCAACAAAGCGTCTCGGGGCTTCGTGCGAGCCTCCTTCAAGTAGTTCTCCCACACGTCCCTCGCGAGATCGTGGATCTTCTGACGCTGAGCCTCCGTGCGGAACTGAAGGCGACGACCACCACCGCGTGCCGCCCATCCGGTGACGAAGTCGAGCCCAAGCGTCGACTCGGCGGTGAAGCTTTGCCGGCTATGCTTGTTCGATTCGAAGATGAACCCTGGCAGGTCCTCCTTGATCAACAGTCGCTGCTGACTTCCTTCCTGGTTCTTGATGACGAGCTCGTTGGGAACCGTGCACGTGATCACCCAGTTGCCTGAGTCGATCGCGCGTCCAGACGTCGGGTTGGAGAAGATTGTTCGCGTCGGGGTGCCTGCTGGTACAGCAGCTTTCGCCTTCTGCAGCTTGCTCACGAACTCTGCGCGAGTCTCAGGGTTGTCTGCGCCTGCTTCGGGACTGCCACTGCTGTACATCGTGTAAAGCTTTCCGTCCATTAGGAAGCGCAGCCAGCCATTAGAGCCATCGCTGAAATAAACACAAGGGTTATTGTCTACATACGGTATAAGTGTTGTGCGAAATCGAGCGTACCTGAACTCGATAGCGACCGCATCGCACCAGAGGAACAGCGAATCTGCTGTGCGGATGAGACGCCAGTCCTTCCACTTGTAGTGGATGCCCTGCGCTACATTCCACGTGTCATCTTGGTTGGCCGATGAGGAAATGCGCTGCGTAATTTCATCCTCGATCTGTATGCCCAGCGCTTCGGCCACAGCGTTAGCTGCCTCCACAACACCGGCAGCGAAACCGTGGTGACCTGATGAGCGAGTGGAACTCTGTGTTGAAATAGTAGACGTCGGTGTAGCAGGTGCATTGGAAGCGGAATCTTCATCCGACTAAAATCTCTTGTTAGCAACACTTCACAGTTATCAACTGTTACCTGGACTGGGATGTTCAGCAGCGGAGTGCGTTCAACACTGGAAACCGCGGCATTCTCCTTGTTCGCCTCAGCTACCGATATGGCCGCAGATCTGAACGGTATACGTTATTCGTAAACGAGTGTTTATGTAGCATGCCTGGCAGAAGCAGCTTCATCGGCGTCGATTACGGGAACACTTGCGTCACTACATGCATCAGTGGTGGCATTCTCGTTATCGTTTCGAGCTCCCGTTGACTTAGCTGCAAGTGCCTCCACCTTGTCGAAGACTCCAAGACGAACGATCTGCTCCAGCCAGAAATCGCTGTCCTTTGTTAAGAGCGACTTCAGCACCAGAAGGACTTGTTCTTGACCGTCCATGTCCTCTTCGTGGTCAAAGACCGTGATTAGCACTTCCATCAGGCTCTCCACGAGATCAGCTTGGTCGTCTTCTTGCGGAGAGCTGGTCGAAAGCATTTCGTGCAGTGCTTCGTTGGAAATGCTCAGGATGCACTTGCGGATAAGTGTGAGGGTGGAACGACGAACGCCAGAGACAAGGGTGCTCTGAATTGAACAGAACTTAGTAGTACAATGTTTGAACATAATGCCCGACCACCAAAAATCCTCACCTTGAAAATATTGCAGAAAACAGGGATCAGCTGCTGCAGAATGCTTTTGGCGATGACAGGATCCACTGGCTCGTCAGCTGGACCAGCAGTTTCCGACTTCTCTTTTGCGCCGTGTGATCGGCCTTGTGACTGACTCGAGCGATCCATCATGTAGCTCGAAGGACTCTCGAGGACCTGCACCACTTGCTGATGACCCTCGTCGTTTCGTTCGCGAGCCTTATCCAGCGCGGTCCTGCCTTCCTCGTCACGAAGGTCTGGGTTAGCACCGTTACGAAGAAGGATCTTCACAATCTAAAACGAATGCTTTCAAGGGCAATGTTCCTTGAAGAACGTACATCAGGACGGCCGAAGCATGCTGCGTAATGAAGCGACGAAGACCGTTGCCCCTTGTTGACGTCCGCGCCTTTATCGCATAGGTAGATGACCATGTCGGCAGTTCCGAAGGCTGAGCACCAGTTAAGCAGTGTCTGTCCCACGTCGTCGGTGAAGTTTGGGTCGACCTTTAAGATGGTCATTAAATAGACCATGAATGGCACGGTGAAAAAAAAACAAAAAAAACGTTTTTCAAAAACAAACAAAAAAACGTACTGTTCCACTTTCCACTGCGTCGATCAAGGCGTCTAGAAATTGCTCGTTGGTCACTTGAAATCCTCTTTTACAAATTACCGGTGTCCTTTTGTCGGATCGCGTCGATGAGATATCGATGAGCACGTTCGACGCCGGTCGGGGCCGCAGGCTCACTTCCGGCCAAGGCTGCCGCGTTCCGAGGCAGCGATGCTCTTCCCTCGCAGAGAAGGATTAGAAGAAGATCGGCGAGGCGGAGACTGTCCATCTGGACCCGCTCATCCTTGCTGCCGAGGACCGAACGCAGAGCAGGTATGAGCTCCGGTGAGCGGATGACCTGGTCTGTGACTTTGGCGGATCCACGGCAGAGGTTGCTTATTAGAGAAAGCACTATTGAAGTGAACGACGACGACGGACGAGTTAGCGGTACTGCGCTGGCGTCTGTGGGAGCTTCCGCAGCCTGCGTGCGTACGAGTGAACTGAGCAAGTGATCGACGAGCCGGCTAGGCGTTGCCAGATCCACGGGATCAAGAGATTTCCGGACGAAGCGGTCTGTTAGCGCCGCAAAGCAACGCAGAGCGCACTCGGAAACCTTCGGATCATCGTGGCCGAGCAGGCCGCCAAGATCGGCACTGCACTTCGGCAGCGTAGGGTCCTGCGGCTCCATCTTGCTGCACAGCCGAGTCACAACGTTCATGGCGGAGTGAAGCGTGTCCTGGAAACAAGGTGTGTTGCTTTAAACGGCAGGATTTACTTCTACCTTGTGGACGTATTGGCTCTGCTGTCCGATGAGGTGTAACATGCACTGGAGCCCACCCGCTTCGTAGACTGCCGTCGTTTCACGCTGGCAAACATGCTCCAGAAGCTTCACGCACTGTTCGGCTGAACAACGCATGATTTGATAACGTGGTTAGCGTGATTTTGCTTACCTAGGTCTTTGCTGGTGCGATCAGTCATCTCAGCAACGGCTAGTCGGTTGCAGATTGCCTTAACGGCGCCCTCCACCTGCGTGATGCGCCTCGTGCACTCGTTGGACACATCCAGGTAGTAGGTAATCGCACGAGCAGTAACCTAAAGTGTGCCTTAGGCACGGAAAGTTTTCTGTGCAGCAGTACCTCAAGACAGCTCTCTGGTGCCGTCTCATCCAAGAAGATTTTACATAGAGCAGGTATGAAGGTACGCTAAACAACGCATGACTTTATTTTGTCGTTAGTGCGATTCCTACCGGAGGGCAATGCTCGAAGCAGCGGTCGATGTTATCGCTCATGAGCAACAGCATGCACAACTGGTAATTTTGCACGTTAGTCACCAAGTCGTCACGCAAGTTTGCACTTTAGTTACCAAACACTTTTTGTTCAGAAATTCTCAAAATTCTCAGTGCTCTCGGGACCACTATGCATTTTAGTCACCACGTGAACACTATAAGGGGGACCAAGGGAAACTTTCGAAAATTTTCAAATTCTGAAAACATACGTACCGGCTCACAAAACTGGGGCTTAGGTAATGGTGACTAAAGTGCAAAATTACCTGCTCCAATGCCATAAGTTGAAGGTCCCGCTCGTCCCCCGTACCCGTTTGAAGCCATTCCAAGAGAGTGTCCGGATCAACACCGTCCATTCTAAAAGTTGAGGAACCTTGTCGTGAAACGAACGATCAACGCGTAGGCAGCCATGCACGCTCCATGTACTTAGCAGTAACTAGAAGAAGCGTTTCGTCGAGAACGTTCGCAAGATTCCAGCAAAATCAAAATTTCGCAAACGAGACACTTTGACAACAAACATCCGTCATATCGTCATGCGGGCTGCAGATGGCCCGTCTCGTGGTTAAACAGGTGCTCAGCAGTGAGGTGGTGGATGATAGTGCCAGACGACAGGTCAAGAAAACACACACATAGCGTGCGGGAAATATGCATAGGTCGGGATCGGGTTGCAGCATGCAGGCGCCCGTGCATTAAGGCAGTAGAAGTGGCTAGTAATTTGCTGTTAGAAAAGCAATCGTACGAGGAATAAGGGCCAGAAATATTTAAACTAAACCTTTAGTTAACAACAAAGTACCATTTTTCTCATCTTGTACAAATAAATCGATCCGCCGAAGAGCATCGGTGTCACACGTATTCCAGGTGACACAGACAAAGTTTTCTGCGCGAACTTCGAAACATACATCATTCCTGCAGAAGGCACTCGGGCCTCGCCCTTCTAGCAAGTCCCACGAAAATCAATATTTGCGAACCACCATCCTAACCTGCGGCTGGCAGTGCGGAGAAATGGAACAATGGACCGGCCCGGGCAGCGGGCAGACGGCCCGTCGTGCGTCCCGGAACAACGCACGGGAACAGCTGTAAAATGCGCAAAAGCGACGTAGCAACGCAGAACGAGAGTCACGGTCTCTCACGCAAGTCCCGCGAGGAGGCGAAAATTGTGCTCCTAGAAGAAGCTTCATGACGCCAGCGTAAGCACGTAACGGGATACTCGCTTAATCCTCCTCGCCATTAATCCTTCCGCCAAACGACGAACGCATACTAATCTTGTCGAAATCAATGGGTAAAAAGCCGTTTTTCATACCTGGCACGGGAAATAATTGTTGCATACTTCCCATAGACAAACGGACAAGCGAAAGAGTTGTATATGTTCTGGGCAGAACATTCCTTTTGTTTCGTGACAAGTGTGACGGATGCTGCTCTAAAAACACAGAGGAATGCGTCAAAAAAGTTACTGATGACAATATGGGATGCTAGCGGCTCGTTTGCGCAATACCGACCATCAATGCTCAAGTCTCAGGTTCGGTCTTCGCCAAGGGCAGTCTACTGCGATATTGAGGAACGGATCCCTTGCCGGCCAGGAACTAGGTTGCCTCCCTCTGTGGTAGTATCGTTCCGCCATCCTTATCCTTGCACACTAAAGAGCTGGTGTATCTCCGTAAAAAAACCTAACCCTCGTGGCCACTTGAGTTTGGTACCATACGATAGCCCATAAAAGCTAAATTAAAAACCGAAGTTCCAAATCGATCGGACGTGTATGAAAAATGCTATGGCCCACCAAAGTCCGTATGCCATAGCGATCCCGCTATAGTATGCGTCTCCAAGGACGTAGCTAGGACCCCTCGGGGGGGGGGGTACCCTAAGGGGGACCCTTACCTATTGGTACTTTTCTGAAGTGTCCGGTTTTTGCCCTATTAGTGGTCTAAAATAGTCATTTTTGCGTAAATAGACCTAAACCAGCCCGCCGCAGGCGCCGCCAGAGCGATTTTCGGCCTTACTTGGAGCAAAACGCGACGAAAAATTGATCCACGATTGGGGTTGGGAGGGTTTTTTTTTACCCAAAAGTGCCCGCCGCAGGCGCCGCCAGAGCGATTTTTACCCTTATTTCACCAAAATTAATCGAAAATTTGGACAAAATGGGTTAAAATGTGCCAAATCCCTGAAAGTGAAAAATTTATCTTGGTCCCCCCCGCCCCCCTAGCTACGTCCTTGTGCGTCTCATAGCGGGCAAGAAGGAGAATTTCTATCAGAATGGGCCCTAGGGGTTTAGTGCATGGAGAACAACCACTAAAAATACAAAAATAACATCCGTGTTAGCATGGGTAGGTATGAATTCAAAGGAAGGGGCTCCTGCTTAGATGCTATGGCGAGCTCGCTATCGCATCCGTCTTGTAGCGGGCATGAAGGCTATGGCTGCGCGTACGTCTGATTCAGTCATTGTGAACGGTCAAAAAGCATGACTCTGTATTCGGAAGTGCTTAGGCAGTACGCATGCCTTCACACTGAATGACATGAGAGTTTTCCTGCATCCGGTACCGCTGGGCAGGCGATGCCGCTTGGTACGCATGAGTCACACATGCATGCGTTTACAGGTGGTTTCGCTTGGTACGCATGCATGTATAAAGCATGGCATGCTGCATGCATTTTCGTCAAAAAATGAATTATTAATTATCCCCTCGTTACCGTTTAATGAGTTGTGGTTATTTACGCTAGTGGGGTTCACAAGTATTGAGCGGTGACAAATCCAGTTGTCTGGACCTTTTGTGACCAAGAGACTCGTTTCTAGGATATTTAGGCCCGGCTGCACATATCTCTTTTCCGTCCGGTATGCATAGGGCTGCTACGAGTTGGCGTCATAGCCTAGCACTTCATGCTTTGCATGGAAGAGAATCATGCAGGGTGCAGCACAACAGGATGCATGATGCGGTAGAGCTTAGCACGGATGCCCTCTAGTAGCGTGGCTTGCCGCACGCATTTTTCCTAAATGGTTTACTCGCTTTGATTTACAGTAAAACCTTTCCACGTCAATGATGTGCTTCATGTGGCTTACTCCGCGTAACGCGGTGCAACTTGGTGTGCATGATGCGGTCCCGCTCGGTACGCATGGCTACATGCATGCATGAGCGTAGCATGGCATGTTGCATGCATTCTCCGAAATTCAAATTATCGACAGGTTGCCGTTCGATAAGTTTAATTTAACTTACATTGCAGTTAATAACCCGGGAAGCCTTCTCCCACTGTGGGGCTATACAATGTCAGTTCGAAACTTTTTGTCCATGACACCAGCGCTTTAGGTTATAGTGACCTTTTCGAGACAACCCACCGAGGATCACGCCGTAGTGCGAAACAAGTTCAAGGCGACATGCGTTTTTATTCAGGTATCCTTGATGAAACTGCGTCTCGGCGGTAAACTCATCAGGCTTAACGAAGGCATTGAAAAATCAAGTTGCTAATTGCGCACCGCGAAAACACGCCGCGTGTAGCGAACCGGAAAATTTCGAAAAATGTGCGCTGACTGTCCAGCGGTGCCTTGCGTCTTGAGTACGTCATAGACCCTGCACCAATTATACGAAATCTGACTTATTCCACTAGCATAAGTAACGATACGAGCGAACAAAGCTGTCAAGTCGACTACCTATTACTCCGGTCATTTCTTATCTGGGCCACATGTACTCGACAGTGTATCATGGCCTATTTGAGTTTCCTGGCGGCCGCACTACTGATGATTGTGCCAACCTCCGTCGGTAGACCGCTTCCTCCAGAGTACTTCCGTAGTTCATTGACACGTACGCTTCACTTTGTGCCAACATCAGGTACGATTCCCGAGTGTCTTACTGCATTTTGAGCAACGGGTGAACCGAAATTGTAGACGGAAAATGGTTTTCCTTCGTAAATTTGCGAGCAACCGTTCTCAGCCCTGACGTTATGCCGGTTCGAGCAACATTCTACGTGCCACGCAGTTCTCTACCAGATACGGATGTCGTTGAAGCAGACGAAAGCGCTAATCAGGGTGGGCTGGATTTCGATCAGCTGGACGAAGCGGAAGAGGTGGCCGCCACCGCTTTACCTTCGGGCAGTGATCAAGTCATACCTACTCGGCCCTACGGCTTCACGAGTACTGCAACTTCATTGTCGGTGGCGTTAACCACGTCTATAGCGGCAAAGGAACCAGGACGCGGGGAAACTGGGGGTACGAGATCGTCATTCACTGACTGGTCATGCTTCGTNGATGCAAGAGCTGCAGACGACCGACGCGGAGCCAAACGCAATCAGACAGACGCAGACACAGACGTCCACGCAGACTTTAACTTACACCAGCAGCGATTCAAGCGATACCTACTCTTCTGCAAATGCTACTTACATTCCCCTGAACGAAACTGTTGCTAACTTCACCTCACCCACTGACGGCGCATCACCCGAGGACGGAGATGAAGAAGACTTCAGTAAGTGCTGCCAGTGTATCCGTTTCATCCGACCTGATCTTCTTAGTTGAAGAGTTAGAAACCGCCGAGGAACAGATGCCAACTGCGCATGAAATTGTCCACAAAGTGTACGCTCTGGACAACGACACTATCCGAGCCTTACTGTTGAACACCTCGACCTTAGAAGCAGACGTGGGTCTTACGCATAGGTGAGCACTGGTTTGCTCGTGCGACGCACTACGTGTTTGTAAACTTCAGAGACCACGGAGGCAGTTTCCTTCTGCCTATTCTGAAGTCTATCAACTACGACAACAATAGCGCGCCAATATTCTTCCCAGGTAAGCTGACTATATTCTGCACGCTGGAGCGCACGCTATGTTTTTAGATATTCCTGTGAACGTCAGGGTAGCGCTAGGGATAGTACACTTAGCTAATTTCGACAGCCTCCTAATGGAGTACACTATTGACGTCGAAATGCACATGAGCTGGTATGACTTCCGATTGAGGTAAGTTGTCCGCGAGGGCTCTAACCAATGCGGATAGTAGAACTATCTTCCCCAGTGCAGTCTAACAGCGTTCGGTACCATCCGCTTTGTAAGGGAAAGGTCCAGGCACTCCTTGGATGTCAAGTTTTATTTAAAACCCCATGATGCTTGTGGTGAATGCAGATCGGTTTAGGCACAACTACAGCCAACCGATTAGGATTCGCGAGAAGTACATCATCGACCAAGTCTGGCGACCGGATCCGTACTTCGTGAACTCCAAGTTTTCCTACTTCCACATGGTCTCCTTCCCTAATTTTCGCATGCGCATAATGCCGGACGGTCTGGTTCAGTATACTCTGAGGTAAGAGACCGTTCACATGCCATAGAGGACCATTTAGGGCTACGCTTCTCCCGGTTTGCCAAATGACCTTCTGCAGACACCCGCATGACAGTCAAGAATGTGACCTGCTAATAAGTTCAAGTAAGTTGGGTCCCTGATCGACGGGACTGACTTCTCAGGGATGTACTTTAGTCGCGTACTCCAAGGCATTCGTTAATTTCGAGTGGCACTCCACGCCCATCAACTTCGCAAATCGCGTATCGCTTCCCGAGCTCCGCATCAAGAAAGTGACGACTGAGACTTGCCGAGTTCAAGGGAAACTGAGTAAGGTATAAGCGCCGACAACCTTAACAGCAAACATTTTCAGTCTCTTCGTCGTGCCTGCGCTTGGCGTTTGCCTTGCAACGAGACGGTGCTCGGTACATCGTCGAGAAATACGTTCCAAGTAGTCTTGCGATGATGTTCGCGTGGGTGGCTCCGTAAGTACTTACTACCCACCTTCGCGTTCCATTCCCCTTTCTTACTGCACAAGTTGCAAGATAAACCTACGCGATTTCAGATATGTACCGTACAACTACGAGGACGTCCGGATCATTACACCTATCACGGTATGAATAACTTTTAAACGCCAATACCACGTCGTCTACATAGGTCCTTCTCACGTTGGTGCAGATGGAGAAAGGAGATTTTACGTAAGTTTTACGTAATTTTACGTTACGTAAGTAGTAGTACTAGTAAGTAGTACTTACTTAGAGTACGCACCTCCTACCTCACATCGATGGACATTTGGTTCGTCGCGATGAAAACCTTCAGCGTGATCTCACTCATTGAGTCTCTCGTCGTTCTGGCACTAATCAAGAGGAGTCGAGCAGTGGTATGTGCGACGTCTCTGGTCCATTACAAGGCACATCCAAGTTGTGGATAGTAGCAGACAAAGGTTGGGGCGAGGCACCTCT
This sequence comes from Aphelenchus avenae, assembly GCA_020875895.1. Classification (NCBI taxonomy): domain Eukaryota; kingdom Metazoa; phylum Nematoda; class Chromadorea; order Rhabditida; family Aphelenchidae; genus Aphelenchus; species Aphelenchus avenae. The sequence goes on from JNEY01000018.1 coordinate 435,712, forward strand.
TGATGGAAGCCCTGGCAAGGCCAAAAGTTGGACGCACATATGAAAAAAATTTCTGTCACCGCCTAGTATGAACCCTCTATGAAACCCGTCCCTACGAGTGGCCTGCAAATCTTCGTTCTCCTTATAAAATGGTTAACCTTCCCCGTAATTGTAGCTTGCCCGACCCCTTATTTTTGCCAGTGCCAGCCCCACGTGCCCCTATAAAAACATACCTTCCCTCGCCTTATGTGCTCTTTGTGGTTTAGCCGCATAACTTGTTCACAGGAGTAGCTTCCGCTTTAATGGAGCATCCAGAAATTATGTAATCATTACAGGAGGGAGGGAGGGGGTCGGACCTCCGGGGAATTCAGTGCAAAATTTGATTACACTCAGTGGAGGGGGAGGGAGGGAGGGTAAAAAAAGGGCGATGTAATGATTACACAATTTTTGGACGGCCCCTAACGAGCCTCTTGAGCATACCGTACTGGTCGTATGGAAAATTGGTTCCTCAAGAAAATGTTGCAGGAAAAGCAAGCCGTGCGTGCGCCAAACCAGTATCAGAAAGAGCTTCTTGACGCGGAGAAGCGACGCATAACCGACCTGTACCATCGTCTTGACACTGCCTCAAGGTTCCTCTCACCGATGGTATTCGTCGGATTTTTCATATGGTATCGCTACCTTTTGTAGTGACATCTCTTTTTCGTAAGCGATTAGCCTCTTCCAAAACTTCCTTCTCTGCTAACCCTAAGATTACGGCGTGGCAAAGAACCCATTTAGGTACGTCCTCTTCGTGGCTCAAGGTGACGAGCAATACTGCATTCACAAGTCAGTTTCATCCTGAGTTGCTAGAGCTTAAATAAACATGCTCATTTGAATAGTTTAATTTGTCCGACAAACGAGGTACAAGTGACACGAATACCCGTTAAATGCAGTGCAGTAACCAGTACTATAATTAAAGAGCAAGTTAAAGGCTTCGAAAGCTAGTGCTACGCTCACTGAACACTCTTCGAAAGGCTGATCGGAAATCTCTGGAGAAAGCCGCGTATAGCAACGGGTTGACGGCTGAGTTTGCATAGCCCAGCCAGAATGCCAGCGTGAAGAGCCAATTTGGGATGCATATGCCGACCGGACACGTTTGGAAGGCCTGAAATTGACTTGCATGAGCAAAATGTTGCAACATTCGCAGCGACATAGCAAGGTCCTTATTAGGCTGCACATTGCGATCACGGAGCTTCCGGAAAATGCGTTACCGGTAATGTTGCCCTTTACCCCCCCCCCCGTCCCTGTAACGCCTTTTTGCACAGGGTGTTACGCTTTTTGGCAGATTTTTAATCCCCCTGTTACCGTAACGCATTTTCTGGACGCTCCCTTACTGCTAAGGCAGTGCTCTTTGCACTTTGGGCTTACCTGGAGGAGGTAGATAATGGCAAAAGGCAGCCAACAGATAGTGAAGGCCCCCACAACGATCCCGATTGTTCGTGCGACGCGCACTTCCGTGCGGAGCGTAATCCGCTGTAGCTGTAAGACGGGATAGAGGAGAAGCCGCTCGCTGTACTTCTTCGACCGCTTTCCCGGAAGAAGCGACGTCACCACAGCCGGATACCACACGCCAACGTCGGCGGTCTTCCTAATCACTGAGCCGGATCTTGAGGGCAGGAATCCCGTGCTAGAGTCGGATTCCATCTCGACGACCAAGTGCTGACGCGCTAAACAGAAGACACTAAGCATTGAGCGGCTGATGTCACAAACAGTGTTAGGCAGGGCACTGACGCGAATCCTACACAAAGAGTGTTTACAAATAAAATCTTACCAATCTGCGCAGTCTTCAGCCGCGAGATCCAATCCTTGGTTTCCTCCGCGAGCTGAGGCGACTCCAGCGAACCAATACTGAGTGTATCGCATCGCTCAAGATTCCCAGTGAGCACGGCTTCGTGAAGCGTGTGCTTCCTGGTCGAAGGGAGGGAGTATTTTGCTAATGGACGTGACAATGGCCGTTCGGAGGTCGTCGTCGAGATGGTTTTGATCGAGGTCATCGTAGTGGAGCCACGAGTGTTCGCGGAAATAGCGCTGGTTGCGCGGCCTCTGTGAATTCTCATAATCGAGTTCATTTCGTCGTTCGACGTGACAGTAGACGTTCGCGACCGTGACGGCTGGGAAAGCTTCGTGGAGTCAGAGACAGTGTGGAATATCGAAATATTTAAGCCGACCTAAAGCTTGAAATGCCATTGTGCTCACAAGAACATTCGCCTACCATCAAGAACATGGGCAGGATGAAGGACACAAGCGCAGAGAAAATAATGTATACGTTGTCACTAGCCATCGGCGTGCAACTGTAGCTGCCCGCAGACGGCATCGCTGGCAGTGACGAGTGCCCAACTGACTCGTAGATGAAAGGCGGAATTGATAGAGATAGTGAGATAAGCCATACAATGGCAATTGTAATTCGGGTCATCCTATAATAAGATCGTATAGTCCAGTGCTTACGCTTTTTAGTCTCGGTACTTTTATGGCTGTTAACGCTTAACATGCGCGATAGATGGGCAGACTTACCGACTCGACGAGATGAAGCGGTATTTAATCGGTTGGCGGACCGCCATGTATCTATCAAAGCTAATGGCAAGCAGGTTATAGATTGAAGCGGTGCTGAAGAATACGTCCAGCGCGAGCCAGGATTTGCACCAGACCTCGGAGAATACCCATGAATCATTGTATTCCTAAAGACTCTGGGTAATTTAGGAGCTTGATCATTACTGTAAATCCCCCTCTGCGAGTTCAGGCTGGTGACTCACCTGCAGAATGGAGAAAGGCAGTATGCAGACACCGAGTAGGAAATCGGATAGCGTCAATGAGAGAACGATGAAGTTGGTAGGTGTGTGCAGGGACTTTTGACTGATGAGGATGTAGAGAACTGCCACATTGCCGCATACCACAATTACGTTGACAATGCCTAGAGACACCGCTACTGTCGGTGTAGTCATCACCTAAATGGATCTACATCATACACAGACACGGCTAACGACCGTAGTAGACACGATGTTACAAAACGCGTCAGCTCATTAAGATGCTCGACGTGCCCAACCGACGACTGACTTCTAGACAACGACCGGCGCTGTTCTAAGAACCGTTTCCCTAGGGAATTCGTTAATGAGACATTAGGGATGGACTGTGTAAGAGGGCAACGTCGGCACATGATATGAAGTTCAACGGTGTTACTGCGCATCGTCAGAGCCACCAAGCCTTTCTGGAGAAGACCCGGTGGTCTTCGTGCAGACTCACATAGCGGATGGGGAATTATGCGAATCGAATCAATGCGTACAAAGAATGAATCGTTGGCAGCTAAGTGAGTGGGAAGGCTGCAGCTTCGCGCATAATTTGTTTCCGGAAAAGTCGGGGGTCGCTAAAAATAGGCGCGAGAATGATCTCACCGGTGGGAATCTGGAGGTGGCAATGTCACAGCTCGACGTAAGCAACACAACCGACCTACGAGCGTCGGTGGGAGTCGAGTGGGATACGACTCATACTAGCGGGTTAACCATCGGATTCAAGGAGTCGACGGCTTAGAGTGGGTTTAACCCCGACGTGTCTCATCGCACGATCTCCCATTAAACCGTCGGCAACAAATAGAAAGTGTAACACGGATTGAGTCGGCAATCAAGGTCTAAAGGAGGCGGGAAGAATGCCATTCACGAGAAATTAGTTGTCATCCGGATTAGTCGAATCCCATGATGTTAATGAGACGCTGTCTATCGGCATACTAAAATTCCTCACCCGACCGTAAGCCGCCCGGAAGATCCGGACCGAACCCACCGTCCGACACTGTTCGAGTGGGCGAAAGCGGAGAGCTTACAGCGAGATGAAGCGCGGACGGAAGCCGCCAGTTGATTAGGGATTAGGGGATGTGTCAGGAGGCGAGTCCTCAGGTACAAACGTAAGCGCGGAGAACTCATGGGCTTATGTTAGCGGGCTACAATCTGCGAAGAGGCAACCAACAAGCATGTAAGTGGGAAGGATTAGCTATTGATCACGGAAACACTCGAAATGTTTGGTACCGGGATTAGTCCAGGCCATGTGACGACCGCGAATCCGCCGCCATCAACCACGTGCTCGGCACAGAATACTGATGGACGCTGGGATTTGCGGCTTTTCTCTAACAAAGCTAATTTTCTTAAGATAAACTAAGTAGCTTAGGAAGGTTTCGGAGTGGGTTAAAGGCGGACAAAGATCGAAACTGTCGGTACGTTTCGTAGAATCGAGACAGATCCTCAGTCAGTGCCGCTACCTAAGCTACAAGTGCACAGGTCAAGAAGAAACTTATCATGCGAAATCCGCAACAACAGAAACAGTCAGTACGGCAGGAGTGGTCGAGAGTGAACATGGAAGAGCGGTTCCGTGTCCGTCGCTCTAGGGGGAACGAATTCCGCCGAGCTCTGTTTAAGTGGAAATTTGAGACCGTCCAAATATGCCGACGGTTTATGCGCGAACGAGGATTGTTTGCATCCTTACGCTCCACTCGAGAGGAAGCCCTATGAAAAGGTTCACCGTAAACGTAGGCCTCTAAATGACGCGTAGAGCAGGGCTATGGGGGTCGTAATGCGATATTCCTGCTTGAGGCAACGGACGCAAGGACTTTCTAATTAATGGTTTAATGCATGCTAGGCACATTAGCTCCTCTTTAAGGAACGCTAATTAGGAAATTATGTCTTCACGCCGGAAGTGCCAATGCAAACGGCGTAGGTCGCCGACGTAATATTCCATTAGTGGGCGGATACAACCACTACAATGTCCCGGAATGATGGAAAGAGAGTCCATCCGACAACATGAGTTCTCTGCATTATTATGGGACATATTAAGGCCTAACCTTCATCAGCGCCAGCGTTCGCAAGAAGGGCACACGACCTTCTGAAAGGAATCTCAGAAGCTACAAACTGTGTTCTGAGAAGTTGTTAGGCAGTGTCACCACCGCAGATCAGTTGAAAGTGTACTGGCCTTCAAAGAATCAGTTATTCGTCCAAACTTTTATGTGGGATGAAAGGCTTAAGTAGCTGTATACACATCATTCTTCGTTCCGACTCATTTGCTATGGAACTCCAGCACAAAGACCGCATGACAGAGCACATGTGCTCGACTTAATCGCCGTGGTGTAGAATGGATTCTCACAAAATCCATTTCGAACGTACTCGGGACAGTTATGAGACTAAACTGACAGTTAAGAGGAGCTGAACATGTCATCACCGAGTCAGTATACCTGGTCCACACACGGCGTGGTTGGTACCGTTGTAGGGGTCAAGTCGTCGCACATGGAACATGTCAGCGCACACATATCCTTCATTATGGGACGGTACTGATCGGTGCACATGCCTTGTTCCATGTGCTGTCGACAGTTCGGATCCAGATCCGCACAAAGGTGCTTGTTAATGCGCAACTGCGCCCCAAAGATGCGAGCCGGCTCATTTTTCAAATCAGAGTTTCCTGGAACACACTGAAATTAGCTTTGCGAGACTTTGCTTACTGCTGTCGGTCGAACATCGCCCAAGGAGTCGTAGTTTTTCGAGATCCAACTTCGACAGTTTCATGTTGTCTGTTAACTCAATACCCTTCTAAAGCACCGACTTGAGTGAGGTTTACCATGCGAGTAATACGGTCCTTCATGCAGATCAGTGTACGCAAGTACCGGAGTAGTTACTCACCCGTAATGGAGTCATGGTTGCAAGGCGTTTATGGCTTGCTTCATCGTATTTCCCAAAAGCGGTTCCATCGTAGTGCCTAGAATGGATGTGATACGTCCCTAAGTGCATTCTCATACGAACATGATTGAATAGTAATCGTAAGCATGGCCGTGCAGATCCACTAGCGATGAAGGAATCTTATCGAAGTTATCTAGAATTAATACCCATCACTGTTGGGTAGGCGCTAAGAAGCTGGCTAAGCCTACCTAGTTTATCCGGATGAACGTTGCGGTATTCAACCCGAATGTATTCGTCACGGTCGGGCCTTTGGTGCTCGTGCTCAAAGCCCAATGCGTGCATGACTTCGTGCCAGATAATGAAGTCGTGGAGGCAACCGGAAGCTAGTGAAATTAGCTGTACGCCCACCTGTGCAGACAGGAATGTGTATGCATCTCATGACGTAAAAATGCTTACCTATCCGCCCCACGAAGGAGTAGCAGCCTTCCAATTTGTCGATAAAAAGATAATCGTTCTCGTTGGTTCTTTCTACGAAGCGAAAGCAAGACTGTCTTTCAAGTTCGTCCAGAGCTCTTCTGAGTCTCATCTTCCTAGATAGACAACGTTAGCTAGCTCCCAGGACGTGTACCTTACTGGTTTGTTGAGTACTTTTCAGAGAGAACGTAGGGTACCAAGTTGTCCGCCCACCGATTCTGAGGGCTTTCACGAATCGCTATGTCAGCAACGCCTTTCCGAACACCTCGCTGGTATGAACGGGGTGTGATGACTGTGAAGGCGCAGTCAGACTAGTTCCGCTGAACATGAAACTTACGTACGTCACCGTAGGCTAAGTGCTGCCCAAACTCCTCGTTCAGCTTATACGGCGACATGGCGTGGATGGCTTTGACAAAAAGAACCCATAAGTACACACTACCGTAAAGTGCCATCTGGTTTCTTTGCATGTGGAAGCGCCTGTCTGGTTTGGATAAACGGCTTATGTACGGTGATCAACAATGGCCATTCTCTGTGAGCTTATTTGTTCAGCGTTAATTGACCGTTGGGTGTGTGGATGAGAGTCCGATTGTCTCATGTGTAGTAACGTTTACCGCTAAAATTATCCTTTACACAATTGTTAGCCTAGCATTTTCTACCGCTTTTCATTTCCGAAGACGACGGATGGTAGTGCAGAGCGTTTTCAGCATGGCGAGGGTAGGAATAGGTAGTGCGCGTGCGATGTCAATGTACACTACAGCGTCACTTCATAGTCAGTTTCGCATCCGCTTTCGCAAACTCTAAGGGTCTACCTAAAATTTGACGTATTGGACAGCACAAAGAGTCCCTAGCTCCTTCTCGCTTTGATATTGGCATGGCCTTCTGGCTATTCACCTTGTTGTTATGTGGTAGGGGATGCAGTGGGTCCTTCTCCGACAACGCATGTAAGAAACGGAACCTTACGCAAGTCTTAAAGATTAACCCTATAATTTGCCTTAATCCCTGCCGATCGTTCGCATACTGCAATTACCCATGTCATCGTAGGGATGAGGTTCTTTTGCGACAAACCACCGCATGCGTTTCGTTATCCCGATGATATGCGCGTCGAAAGTGAACTTCGATACGTCGCTTTGTGAAAGGTGTTAGCAGGTGTGGTGGCTTGTCGCACTAATTCACTGCTATCCCTCTCCGGCGGATCGACAACAGCAGCAGCAGCGATGTCTCGCTTATCGTTCCGCGGAAATGCGGTGGCGCATTCCTGCGCACGAGTGGATTCCGTGGTTGTTTCAGCTCGTCGCTGATGGTCTCAGTGTCGCCGTCGCCTGCGATTTCCCCTGCAACAGGAAGCCCCCGAGGGGGTCAATTCCATCCCAATCCAAACACGAATCGATGTCGTCTGATTCATGACCTGCTCTAACGTAGTTTGGGGTTCGTTTGTGCGGTTTGCCTTGACAACATTTCGGCACTCTTTTGTCGTCGCAAACCTGCTGAAGGTCCTTTGTACCCCTTTTTATTCATCACATCGTAAAGCCATTACCGAACCAACCTTACCGCTAAGTCGAAGGCACTCTTCAGAAACACCCTGAAATACGATTTTAAAGATTGACGTTTAAATATCATTTTTTGTTTATTAGATGCTGGCTAGGGAGATAATTTCCGTAGCCAGGCTACCGAAAGAGACTCTAGAACTTGCCGAACCAAACTAAAGCTTAAGCCGAAAGCACTCTTTGTGAGCACCACGCTGAAATTCGGTTTTCCCAAATATGCGTTTAACTATGTTTTATGCTGGTTACTGATTTTGACATAGTTAGGGAGATGATTTTCGTAGCTATACTGAGCGTCGTTCCGTTTCCCCGGCTAATGGAGTACCGCTTCCTTGGCTCGTATAGCGGATGAGCTCGTTCGCGGTTTGCGGGCTTATGTCCTCGTCTTGGATAACCAGTCTCCGTGCCTGGGGCTATTGTGATCAGCGCTGTCCATTTCCGTAAACTGGCGCATTCGTCGTGCTACCGGTGTAATGGCTCCTATTGTCACGTCTGTTTACTTTGGTATATTACAGTGCTGCCAGTTCTTTTGACCGATTGGCTATGCAAGCTTTTCTTGCTTATTCAGTCTTTTATGAAACAGTCAAGACGCTCGTGAGGACCGGCGATTTTAAACCGGTTTCGAAACCATTTGACTCCCGCTGTTAATGGTCGTGCTGACCGTTAAACGGTTTACCACATGCAGCTTAAGCTTGTCCTTTTTCGCGACTAATGTCCAGCGGTTTTCCCTCTTTCCGCTTCGCTCGCATCCCAACGACCCATCAATATGACCGTCGCATGCGTGAAGGAAACCGGACCCAGAACTGTCGATTTCCTCCTGGAGGTTGTGGGAGCAGACCGAGCCGCCGAATCGACTGGGCTCACAACTAATTATCCGGAATCCGCTATTTTATTTGGCATTTCCCGCGTTGGAGCGTAATTAAGGTTGTTCACCTTTCACCTCTTCATGTTTTGCGTTTGCACCTGCGATCAACCTCCAGGTACCCAAAAACTATGTTTGTTTCCTTTATCGCGAGTTTATCGGTTTTTGAAACAAGGAAAACAAAGTTCATACCTTTCAGCGCCAAAAGGCTTGGTACTGCCTGGATCAGTCGATGAGACCTGGTGGACCGGGGACCGAATGCCCGCGTTCCGACACCGTCTAACAGGCGAACCCTCCTGCTCGCAAGAACTCACTGCGTGGACTACACCCGAAACCGAAATAGTCTTTACCGTCCACCAAAGACGCTGAATGCCGGTATCTGATCCGAGCGATGCCATCGACGTGGACGACCTACAGACCTGGCGGATTTTTCCAGTGCCAAATAACCATGCGGCAGCGGCTATCGCAGTTCTCCTGCTGTATTCCGCGGTGTTCCTGTTCTACGCACAGTACCACTTCGTCCTTATGCTGGTTATGACCAGGTTCGTTTTTCGCTTTTTTCCAGCTTGTAGGTTCTAAGTCACAGGTCTGGTCTAGCGAGGCCTACAGCTCAGAACTGTAGTGGCAATGGCGTAAACACTCAGCAAGCACACGTGGTTCCTAGCAGTACGCTGCCTAGCCAGCTTTATGATGGACATATTCGGCCAAATTGGGGCGTTGCTTAGGTCTGAAAAGATAGCGCTTGTGGTGCGACCGCATTGCATCATGAGAACAGTCAGGGAACTGTCCCGGTCGAGAGCCTGTCGATTAAGATACCTAGTTAGAGTAGGTTTCTGCGAAGCAGTCTATTTAAGGTTGTCCACTCAAACTTCTTACCGTGTAAACGCTAACTTCAAATTAATACTTTAATTTTCGGAAGTCCATAGGTCTCTTCCGCAGACAGGTGCATAGGCCTTCTGAACGGCTAGCTCAACGCGTGGGCACCAATTGGTCGATAAAGCATGAAAATTTATCAATGGCACCTGTTCACGGTTACTTGGTCTACACTGTAAGGCCTAACTATGTGACAATAACGGCTTGGGTAACGATATGCTCTTGAGGGTTCTAAACATAGGTAGTTGCAGCCTCAAATGCGACCTTGATACGTGAATTGGGGGCGTTTCTCGTTGGGCATAACAATTAATATCATACTCGGACGCAATGGCTTTCAATTTTGATCTGTGGTTTTTAGCATCATAGCCATCTTCATATCCATTCTCTACACTACGGGTCTCCTATATGTGCTCTACTTGATGCTGCGTCTAAAAGACATCGAAAGAAGCTCAGACAACGACTCAAACAGCGATGCCTACGTGCTGCCAAGCTCCGGGAGGTCCTCAGCAATATCTACTGAGCTTTCCACAACAAGCGCTTCCAGCTCGCTCAACCAACCCGAACGAATCTCGGTGGTACGCATTGCCTGCGGTGACTACGTCTTCCCCTACAGCCGGCCCATTCAAGTGTCCGAGGTCAAACTGTAATCGTTTTGCCTTTGTTTTGTGACCCCTGTTTGTACAAATTGTTCCAGAGAATCGTATCAAACATATTATTCATTTATTAGCGTTTGATCGAATGACACTGCGACATAGGCGCATCTGCATTGAAAGAAAATAAAGAAGATTGCACATAAACAATTGTCTGTAGTAACTGCCGCCGATTACGCCATGGGGTTCTTCTTCATGAGCTCGAGGTCGCTGGCTACCATTTCCTTGACGAGGTCCTGCAAGAAAGGATTAAAAGATGCTTGGACATTAGGCGATACCATCAGTTTGATTTTTGGCTCCCATCCAAGTAGTTTCTTCGCCTTCGTCGCATCTCCGATCAGCTGCTCGACCTCGGTGGGGCGGTAATACTTCGGATTGACGCGGACCCGAACGACACCTGTGTCCTTCTCCTTGCCGATCTCATCGACGCCCTCTCCTTCCCATCTGAAATTTACGGAGTGTTATTGAGCATCGTCCTGTCAAACAGCAAGCATGCCCGGACACTTACATAATTTCCTTGCCGATTTCCTTGAAGGCGTACTCAACGAACTGGCGCACGCTGTAGAACTGTCCCGTAGCAATCACGAAGTCATCGGGCTTATCGTGCTGCAGGATCCGCCACATGCCCTCGACGTACTCCTTGGCATGACCCCAATCTCGCTTCGCATTCAGGTTACCCAGTTCGAGAACGTCCTGCTGGCCCAAGGCGATCTTTGCCTGAACGCATACGTTAGGGCGTACGGCCACGCTCGTATCCATTTCAACTTACAACGCATCTGGTGATCTTCCTGGTGACAAAGGTTTCACCTAGAAGTAATGAAATGAATCTCGCGTTGCCTGCCACAACAGAACTCACCTCGACGCGGGCTCTCGTGGTTGAACAGGATGCCGTTGCATGCGAACATGCCGTAAGCTTCGCGGTAGTTGATCACGATCCAATAGGAATATAGCTTGGCCACCGCTAAACATGACTGTGTGCTCTCAGGCATTATCGTGTTCTTCTAACCATATGGAGATCGCGGATAGAACGGAGTGGTTTCCTTCTGCGGGATCTCTTGCACCTTTCCGTACAGCTCGGAAGTAGACGCCTGGTAGAAACGGACTTTGCGCGTGAGTCCACATGCGTATATGGCATCAAGAAGGCGCAGTGTACCGACGGCGTCAACTTCGGCGGTGTACTCGGGAAGATCGAAGGAAACCTGAAGCGTCAGTTAAGTATGTTTCAACAGGACTGTTTAACCTTGACGTGACTCTGGGCTGCCAGATGGTACACTTCCGTGGGTTGGATTGTGCTGATCAGCTTGATAAGACAAGACGAGTCGGTCATATCACCGTAGTGAAGGTTGAAGGTACAGTCGGCGTGATGAGTGACGGGATTCGAGTACAGGTGCTCAATGCGGGCCGTGTTGAAGGAAGATGAGCGGCGAATAATGCCGTGAACTTTGTAGCCCTTGCTCATCAGGAGCTCAGCCAGGTAGGATCCATCCTGGAAGACATCAGCGTTGTGGCGACGATAAATACTAACTTGCCTGCCCCGAAATGCCGGTAATCAGTGCCACTTTCCGTGCACGGTACGCCTCCAGCTCGGCATCGGTTTCGGACACGCTCGACATTCCGTTGTCCAGGCACTGCTCGAGCTTCTAAACAAGNAGCGTGCGAAATAAGGTCAGTTGCAGGATCCGCTTTTCCGCTTTATTTTTACCAGCCAATCAAAGCGGAGAAACGTTCCTGACAGGTTTACGCGGAAACCTACGACTATAATTCGACGTGTTAAATGTGAAGGCTCACTGCGAACTATGCCTAAGCTACGAAAAACCTGAGGCGGTAGTGAACCTACATCAAGATGGTCTCCGTCAGAACTCATATCGGGCGGCGTGAGCGTAAACAGAAGAACACGGGCTGAGTGGCCACGTCCTGCTCTCTACTGGTAGACGCCGCTGATACCATGCTTTAAATTCGGAATTACAAACCGTACACCCGCATCAATCGATTGCCTAGCTATGCGACACACCCACACCGCGCCCATGCATTCCCCGCCGTGCCACGTATTTCGGCTCCGCGTTGTTGCACGTAGCATGATAAAGGCACAACATAGTACGTAATCAGGTGTGACACGCCCAACACTTTATGGTTTAACAATCACGATACTACACGGAGCGGAACGTGTGGCTAGAGCACGGTTCTATGAGCAAGCATAGTCGCAGCGCATCAGCTAGGCAACGGAACTAGTACTGAACGGACTAAGGTGCTGCTTGGAAAAACAGTTCCATTGACACTGACGGATACTGACAACCAAAGTCATTCTAAGCATCCCCAGGAGCTGTTTCCGCCCTAGTCCTAAGTTCGTTCGCTCTGAACGCTAAAGCAGCGGCGGCATGTTCCATATCAGAATGCTGTTAAACGTTTCCCTTTGGATTTAGCAGCGTTCACCAATAAGCGCACAGCAGAAGCCATTTCAAAGACGATGCAAAGAAAATGTTAGTGGGTTCAACCGTTTGCCGAACTGAGCCACAAACAACCAACGGCTTTATTGCGTGGCCGTGCTACCACGGAAACCCGCAAACATAAATCACATTATGCGTACTAGGACGTCTTCTTCATGTTATAGCGACGAAGCCGAGTATAAACCTGCTGTGGTCCATCATAAAATGCAAAAGTACCAAGAAAGACGAGAGCTGTGGCGAAAACTTGAGAAACTGTGAAAGGGTTCTTGAAGATGACAACGGATAGGAGAAGGTTGAGGAACTTGCGAATCGTCAGTATCATCGTCACGTTCAAAGACGACGCGATCGACGTTAACCTGTACACGCTTCTTATGCAGACCAGCCTAAGCTTATAACATTCTTCTGCATTACTGTGCATCATGTATGCATGTCAAGATAATACATGACTGTGAACTTACTGCAAAAGGCAAGTGACCGCCATCTTGGCCCATAGACTTGGTATCGCAGTCGAAATGCCAAATATGGACAACGGCTGAGAATGGCTGAAATCGACGGCAGTGGTCCAGATAGGCCGAAGCACGAGAGCAAACAACGGTAGTGACACGAAATGCTAAAAGAAAAGCATGCAGCGTAAAGAAGTGGCCTTTTTCCGCTACGTACCGGATACGAAATACGAAAGGGCAACCTAGCATGGTCAGGTAACGATACCCTAACTCTAGTCAGTTTACGATAAGTTGGGAACGTATGTTGATTGCCAACAAGTGTCTAATCTGACATGGAGGGAAGCTTACCACATAAAACATCATTTCCTCCGGATGCTTTCCGTAGTCTCGATACAGCTCCTCCTGGAGTAGCCCCATGTAGGCAGAGAGGAAAAGGCACATGGTCATCAGGATGACACCCGTCGCTACTTTGGGAAGAGGCAACAGCGACATCCAGGACGACGCTTGTGATTGCGAGTGAATCTTAGGCGTCTCGCTGTTCCAAACGAAGCATGCAATTCCGATCGTTACTGCCGCAACTGACGTTATTTTCATGGGTGAATACGTGCGCCGCTGGAGCACTGCCGTGAGGATGACATTGGCAAAAAGCGTTCCCTAAATCGTACGTTTTACGCTTCGTAGCAAGAAAAGCCCTTTGCTTACTGATCTGAATATGATGAAGAGTGGGAAAGGAACTTCGAAGGCGATTGACTCGTTGTTGGCGACGTTCACGACAAAGAATAGCAGCACGATAGTTGCGTACGCTCTAAGCTAATGCGTTAACTATTGCTGCTTGCCAAAAGTTTCAAGCACCTCAAGGGTATTTTGCGGTCCACTAGGTAATGCGGCTTTCTCAGAAGTCCCTCCAGGGTAATAACGACGAACGTGATGAACGTCATCAAGTGCATTGCGTTTGAGTTCGACCTACAGTTAGCTGCTGTCGGTTAGGGCTTCTTGCAATGATTTATATCTTTATTATGCTTTTCATTTTACTAAGCAGTTACCTTGTCAGGGACTCGAGTGCCACCATGCAGCCTGCACATCCGAAGAGGGTGCCGCTGACGACCAGCGACATCGTCAGTTTCCAGTAGCTTTTGCTGGTGGCGTCACGCTTGCGTATTTCATTGCGGAACAGGTGCTAGGGCTTTATTTGCTTATTCATAGGTGTGAGTTTTGAATTCGCCACATGGACGGCAGTTGGCCAAGCTTGCAGGGAGCTTATGCGGGACCGCGTACGCGAGACTCCGGACACGTGCGGCAGACGGTTGAGCAATGCATTTCTGTTTATTCCTATGCACCCGCTCCGCTAAGGTCAGCTCAGCAGCGCTGCGGCAGCGAATAAGTTGCTGGAGTCGGCGGTACAAACGTACTGACACGGTGTCGCGTGTCTTTTTGCAGAACTTACAACAAATACTTTGAAGAATCTTATTAATCGCGTCAAAGACTAGTGACTAACCGATCTACAAGTATTTGTCGTACGAAGAAATCTAGCCACACCTTCTTCTAGCAAAATCACTTTCGTATCTTTCTTCCCTCCAATGCTATTTGAGGGATTAGGACCATGGCATTGAGGCGAGCCAAATGATCTGATCAATCGATAGGCATGTGTCACCCGAATTGCGTAACATCATGGCCTACCTTGAATTATCGTACGTGACAGTTCGTCCTTTGTTACGCACAAGGCGTTGCGATTCCGTTCTTAATTCCCACTGGTGCATTACTAGCTACATCAATGAATGCCTACATGTTTTAGACAACATCTTCAACTATGTCCGAGATCGAGGCAAAGACGGCTGCAGCAACGGCTCCTCAGGACGACGAAGAGGAGTTCGAGATCATCCAAGAGGATGGAAACGACGAGGAAGTAGTGCGTGAGCCGGCTAGTTCGGCAAGTGACGACGGCGCCGTCCGCATGACTTACGTGGAGAAGTCGGTGCCGCCTTCCGAGTGCACCGATGTCGGCGATCTCGGAGACGCATTCGACGGCAAGTCTGTCTGCTCGGATGCGCCGTCATCGAATGCCGCTCGTCTTCTGGAGTCCATCTACGCCACTCCCTACGATACAAATGTGTAAACGAACTGAGTTACCTTATCGAGTTTCAGCTGACAGCGCCCACGTTGATAAGCTCGTGGAGATGCTCCGCGGTGAGTATGAGCAGAACCGCAGCGTGCTGGAAAACATCTCGAAGATGGTTGCTGATCTGTACAAGGAGAAGCACGACGTATGGCATCACCGAATAAACTCGGCATTACTTCCAACATTTAGAACGCCGAACTGCGCATCGAGCTGGAGGGCTACAAACAGCGCTGCGAGAAGCTGCACGAGACCATCGGCGATCTTCACGACAAGCTCATCGAGAAAGAGTGATTAAACTGACTAAACGTAGTTTTAAGCGAATGTGATTTAGCGATGCGGCTTCCAAGAACCAGGAGGACTACGAACGTGTGCTCCTAAAGATGGATACCCTGAAATTCAACCAAGATGAAAAGGAGGCGGTCATCTGCGAGCTGCAAGAGGCTTTCTACAAGCTCTCCGCCGAGAACGAGTCGGCAAACATCACTCTTGCCAAGGCTCAGGAGGAGCTCGACGCACTTCGTTTGCGAGAGAAGGAGAAGGACCGCAAACTTACGGTTCTGGCCGAGGAGATGGAGAAGAAGTGCTGCGAGCTGGAGAGCAAGAGCGCCGAGAACGCCGACATCAAGCACGCTATGGAGGAGATGCAGAAGGAACTCATGGCCCTGAAGAAGGAGACCGTCAACCAGGCGGAGATCATTCGCATTCTCCAAGAGGAAAATACTGAAGCCACGCGTGCTTTCACCGAGGCCCGCAAGGAGGTTCGCTTGTCCTTCGCTTGCAGTTACAGGCCTGTTTTTTAGTACCGCGAGAAGCTGGACGCTATCGAGCAGCAATGGCTTCGCCATCAGGTGGCCCGCAACGAGGTCAATTTCCCTGATGCTGTTTGGTTCGTTTCCGGTTGCCTAGTGCCCACCAACGTTCCTGAAAAGAGTCACATAGTCTAAATACTTCCTGTGAGAAATGTTTACCACGCAGAAAGTATTCTATGTTAACAACATGCTTTAGAGTCGTCCAGCCAAGCATAGTCGTCACTCGGAAGAGCCACCGGATCAGCATTCTACCCCGTCGAACCTCCTCCATTATAGTGCACTTTTTGTTTGCGAGCGATGCTTAAATGCCTTTCCCACGAATGGTTTCTTCATTTATCACCGTAGCTACTGCTCATAGTTCCCCACCCACCTCGTGTCCTGGTGTCTTTTCGTGAGTCTCGTGAGCGGCTGCGATACCACTTGTATTTTCGCGTTGTACACTGACTTGTAAGTAGTTTCGGAGTAAACCATTTGAACTGCGAATGTCTTATGGAATCATTACCGGATTTCCATCAGTGTTTAATCGTGCGCGACACTTTTATTTACTTCACTTTTAAGTTTACGGGTTCTCCCTAATGGCTGCGTATCGTCCCAAGCGTTCGTGCCGCAAGGAGCTGCCGTCCGACGTGTTCGAGCCAGAACCGAAGGTGACCAAGAGGCGACGCAGTACAGTGCTGCAGAAGCAGCCTGAAAATGTCGCCAAGGATGTCAAGGTAATGCATACAGCAAGCGGATTAAATCTTCTGTCGACATAGACACTTTTCGAAAACCTTTTGTCATTAGTACGCCTAGGAAAATATAGCATCTTAAGCTACTAGGTCCAGCCTCGGATGTTCGCTCCTGATATCTGGGTTGCAGAACGCGATCCTGACTCCGAACACATCGAGCTCCAAGACCGGCGAGCAGACGGAGAGCCTTGAGCCGAGTGGTTCTCGCAACGGTCACATTGCAGTAGTGGGTCTTCCCGGTACCACCCTGAAGAAGGACAGTGAGCTGGCCATCAAGTTCATGGACGAGGAGCGCATGAAGCTGCCGGCGATGCAGCAGGATCTCAGTCATCTGGACACCAACTTCCGCCATAAGCTCGTCGAGGAGTGGGTCTCGAAGTCTTGTAAGTTTCAGCGACAGGCGTTAATGGAAGGTATCGATTCTGTTCAGATGACGTCGACTACTGCTTCGCGAAGCTGCGTGAGCTGGTGGATGACCCGAAGCAGAAGTATCGCGAGATCATCCAGCAGTCGATGCAGGTCATCCTTGACCTCTCCAACGTCCGTCAGGAGGTTCGCATGCAGAGCACTCGTCCGCTAATACAATCTCTATTTAGAACAACCTGCTGCGTCTCCACCTCGACGAAAAGAACGCGGAGCTGCAGACGCTGAAGGCGCAGGTCGCTGCCTACAAGACCGCTGCGGCCCAGAATCCCATCCAGATCGACTGAAGGTCACGCCATTAGGGTTCTGATTGACCGCATTGCCTCGTGACGGAACTCTCGGGTCCAGCCTTACCGCTCTTTGTTCTTTGTCGTTTATGTTCAAATCTTCCAGTCTGTCACCTTAATTCCAGTTGTATACCCAAGATCGTTTCTCTGCCGACATTTATTCTCCCGCCCCTCCCCTAAGTATCTGGTAGTGTTGGTGCGGACACGGGGCTATCCGGTACAGACCCCGCCTCTCGCACCATTCTACCGTGGCCCTCGTGAAGCTAAAAGACTCCTTCAAAACCTATAACGATTGGCCTTATCACGCAAAATGAGGTAAGGTCCTTCCAGCGTTGACCCGGTTGACGCTTGCCCACACAGCGCTTTCATTCTGTGATAATTCAATTGGCCTTAGA
>JNEY01000018.1:477155-561488 GCA_020875895.1 Aphelenchus avenae
CAGGATTTAGCCGTTAGCGACTGCGATAAACGCATCCGAGTGGTATCTGTCCTATGCCATGGTGTTCTGTGCCTTCTTCTTCCAAGTGGACCATTTAGTACTTGTCTTGGTACCGAACAGCTATGGAAAGGTAAGCCACGGCAGCTACTGGCACCACAATGATCTTGACCGAGATCTCCAGCTAGCCCTGGATTACAGTAGACTCACGAAAGTTTTAGCTATGCAATCCACTAGTGAGGCGAACCATGGTCTGCTTGACGTGGACCCTGCCTTTAATCTGGATCTTGCCCATGCTCAGCAATTGCTGTCGAAGTAAATTCCTTGAAGGAAGTGCGTCGCCGGTTTTCGTGGAACCTGAAGTAAGCAGCTTACTTACCTTGTTCTAACTTCTACCACGTTATAGGTGCAACAAGTGTACGACGGGGTGGACATGTTTGTAGAAGCCTTCAGTAAGTGGCTATTGCGTCTTTCCACTTTCCACTGATACTGTTACAGTCTACGTGCCCACCGTTTTTACACTCAACTTTATTTCCACCTGCGTGCTTCACAAGCGCTACTTCAACGCGGTTAGAAGCAGGGTATTCGGACTGGCATCGCTGGGAATGTACCTTAGCAAGACGATTCCCGGCCTCAGCGGAATTCGTCAACGATGTGACACTCACGATGCGCCCGAATACCTGAGAGTTTTGCAGAGGCCGTCCACTGGTAAGGGTAAGCGCCTCATCTACCGACCGATCATAAACGGCGATCTACAGGAGGAACGATTCTTGTCCGTCGTCGCATTCTCGATGAGCTGAACATCTCCTTCATTAGCCTGCTTGACCAGATGATCGATGCCGTCGGCATCATCTTCTATCTCATTTTCTGGGGAACGAACCTGGGCCTCGGCGTGCATATCATGGACGCGCGGACAGCGTTGGGCTTCTACGACTTCTGCTGGGAAATGAGCACTGTCTCTCAACCGTAGGTGTACAGAGGATTGAATACCCAAGGGTGGCTCTATTTTCAGGTACCTCTTCCTGTTAATATTTCCGAAGGTGCGGCGACATTTCTTCGAATTCTATGGATGCAAAAGACATCAATGAAATCATAAAATGAAATCCGACGTTTTGCCGATCTGAGTATATTGAATGCATGTATTCTTAATCAAGACACACAAAGCAGGTGTCTAGTTACTAAATGCGCGCTTGATTCCTAGAGTACCGTCGAAGCAGCAAAAGCTACGGTGGGCCCTTCAACCCCCCCCCCCTCCCCTGGGCCACCTTTCATAGTCTAGAATCTTGTTTGCACGCTTTTTAGTCAGAAACCTCGTCTGGAACATTTGAAAGCGTCATCGGCCTTGCCTTGAACCTTCCGTGAACAGCGGACCTCTTTCTCTCAGGTATTCCGTGCTACTGTACGTTTCCGGAAATCGCTAGAAACTAGAATTTCCGTGTTGTTGCGCCAAAGGAAAGAGCGCTCCCTGGATAACCGCGATTACGGAAATGCCGTAAACCTTATGAAAGGGCACCAAGGATACAAACTTAAAGAAAAATTCATGCGGTAGATTTTGCTACACGCATGCAGGCGTGTATTCATGCGTACTAAGCGGTATCGCACGAAGAGGCATGAAGCATGTACACTTCCTTGCACTGGAATAAGTTCATGTCAGCATACCGCGGGAATCAAGTGCCCAAAACTTCGAATTCGGGTACGTCTTCAGCACGGTGAGACGTGGCTTCTCGACGGAAGTTACGTAAATAAAGCTTATCAAACGGTAACAAGGGGATAATTTCACCTTTAGCAAAATCAACTTAGTCTACCATGCTGTGGACAATCATGCGTGCAGAGTCGTGTGTACCAAGCGGTGCCGCATCTTCCTTACGAAGTGGGCCCGCACTTACTTTTCTGTGCCTGCTCGCGCACGATCATGCGTCACTGTAGATCGCTGTCAAAAATTATCGGGGTGGACTTGGAACCAACCAATCAGAGTACAACATCAGGCCCGATCAAAATTGTTGTGAAACCCCGCTAGCATCACCGCGTGCGCCTTAGCACATGTGAGAGGCTAGTAAAAACTTAAATTAATGTCGTATCAGTCAAGTGTGCATTCCATTTATTTTACGCTGTGACAACAAGGTGTGTCAATTCGGTCCAGTTATGAGGTTTTCTCATCAACCTCTAGCCATCACGATGTTCCGCAGACAACTATTTGGTAATTCGCCGTAGTAGTTGCGGGCCCTTCATAAGCGATTCATCCCTCAGGTATGCAGTTGCTGGCAACGACTTGATGATTTGCAGAACGTTCTTTGTGGCCCGCGGACTGGAGGAAATTTACCGTTGTGTAATAAACTGCTGGAACCCGCTTGGAACTTGTTGTTGTCGACACACCCTAAAGAACGGACGAAGAGACAGATGCACGAAAACCTGTCTGCTTCTACTGCGCGCAGTGATAACGCCCACGGATGGCCGTCACACTGGAAGTTCCCCTGCGAACGGAGAGGGATGATAAGATCGCCGGCTGCCTGGGGGCTTTCTAGAGCGTGCACAAAGCAATTTTAGACGTTCTCATCAGTCATGTTTTGGTGTACTGGAGGTACGTAAAGGTCATCGGAAATGCGGCGAAGAGTTCGGAACGGACATAGAACAATCAACAATAGTTCTTCGGAAGCTCAGGAATGCATGCCTAATGAGTTTGGGTACATGTACCCATTTAGACTCGGTGTTATGAGAAGACTCTGCTAAATGTGTTAACACGCTGCATTAGGTCACTGTTGTGGTTTTATTCCCACAAACTGCGCCTTGTTCCATTCGGAATATGAACAAACAGAAAAAGTATGGCAGTGATGAGAGAACGCCTGAGATTCTTAACGACGAGTTCCGTCCTCGAAGAAGACACCACCGTCGATGGCGCAGTACTTCGGGCAGATACCCTTCTCTCCCGCTCCTCCTGGCTGTCCGGCCTGACCTGGCTGGCCGGGCTGTCCGTCGTTTCCTGGTGGTCCTGGTGGGCCAGGTGGTCCCTTTGGTCCAGCTGGGCCTGGGGCGCCGTCGTTTCCTGGCTGACCAGGGGTTCCGGGTGGTCCCGGTGGTCCGGCATCTCCGGCTGGTCCAGGCTCTCCGGGTGTAACCGGCTCGGACTGGGCTGGCGCTCCTGGCTCTCCGGGAGATCCTGGCTGGCCTGGGGTTCCGGCTGGTCCGGGAGGTCCCTTTGGTCCTGGCTAAAATGCAAGATGTGATGAAAAGCACAATGAGAGATAGGACACAATGTCCGGATACATTGCATGTTCAGACAGCTTACCTCGCCTGGTGGAGCATCCTGTCCTGGGTTTCCTGGCTGGCCTGGGGTTCCGGCATCTCCTGGTGGTCCTGGTGGGCCAGGTGGTCCGGGTGGTCCAGCTGGGCATGGCTTGCACGGTGGTGGCGTGACTGGCTCGCAAGGCTGGACTGGTGGCTTGCCTGAAGAATACAATGGGTTTAGCGTCCGTGAAGTCAGCTTCAACGAAGGAAAGCTCTTTTCGTCCTACTCCGTAGCTTACCTGGGTTTCCTGGAAGTCCTGGCGCTCCGGGCTTTCCTGGACGTCCTGGCTTTCCTGGAGTACCTCCTGGTCCTGGTGGACCGGGCAGGCAGCAGTCGCCGCACGACCCTCCGCCACCGCCAGCGCTAGCGGCGCCGCCGCCAACTCCGGCCGATGGGGCCTCGCCGTAGCCGGCCTGACGGGCGGTACGGTTGCCTGCAGCAACTGGGATGTTCTTCAGCTGCGTGACCTCGGACCAGATGTCCTTGGCGGATCCCTAAATGATTTGGTAGAATGAGCAAGTGCCATAATTTGAAACACTCAAAGCTTCTAATCCCAAGTGTCTTTTGTTGACTAACCGAAAATGGCATATCTGAATTTGTCGCATGGGCTAAAGGATTTTCCGAAAGCTTGAATTATGGTGTTTCTTCTGCTAGCGGATGGTCATACTCACCTTGCAGTAGGTGATCTCGTTGTGCATCTGCCGGCGCACATGGTGGACGTAGTTGTACACCATCGGCAGGGTGACGCAGACCGAGAGGACTGCGACCACCGAGAAGGTGACGGCCGAGTAGGCCACGAAGCGATAAGCCTAGAAGGCAACATGCACATAGAGGTAAGGCATAATCGCGAAGGTATCGGAATTTAAAACAGTTAGCAAACAGGTAAGTAAACAACGATTATAAATAAAGAACATGCAATTACCTTAATCCTGTTCTCAAGATCCATGGTTGACCGAGGGGGTTCGAAGGTCTCCGTTGATTTGGAGAACTAAACGAACACTCTGAAGAAAACGAGCACCGCGCGCTTTATATGGTCTGAGCTGCGAAGACCGTTTAAAAAACCGAACCGGTTTACGGGTCGCTGTCTTCAGTTGGTGATAGGGGATTCAGAGGGCAGGGGTTGGCCCTCCTCGCGTAACGGGTAACCGATCCCTAGGCAAAAAGGCGGAAGGCGGGCTTCGGCCTTGAGGGACCGACGGAAGCAGGTACGACTTCTTTTGCGCAACGTTTCACCGAAACGAGAGAGAATTTGTGCTAGTCTGCGCGAGAGATAAAGAAATCAGCGGAGAACAAACTTCGAAGAAAAATTACCCGTTCGAAGGATGGGGGCGGATTAGCGGGCCACGGGCGGCGGCGTCTGCAGCGCCTCAAGCAAAGCCTTCGCGCAAAAAAGCCACAAAGGTGTGAGTAGTTTGGGTATCATGGCCAAGCGTGGAGACAACCGAGCGGTAAAGCATGACGAGTCGTGCCCTGCAGTCGGAATAACAGGTTCACACCGTGGCTGCGTTGGTTACGGTTTACTCGAGTAATTTATTATCGAGCCTCTAGCAACCGACTCAACTACTGCATCCACCGGTTCTTTGGTAAGATGGTGGTTTTGTATCACGGTGTAGAGGCATGCTGAAATGTGTAACACAAAATATTTGGGCGTTGTCTGATGCACGAACTGTGCATCTAGTTTCAACAGGCTAGAACGAAAAATCTGCAATCGTAAGTGTATCTTTAGCTGAAATTCTGTACACGTCAAGCGGCCACCATTTAGTGATCCTCCTTATCAAAGAGCCCCTTGTCGAGTAAGCCGTAGCGAAGGCAAATGCCAACCTCAATGCAGTGCATTAGGTACCCAAAGATCATGGCTCAGCATGCGCCTAAAAGCCGAAGTTTAGTTATGTCGTCTTCTAACAATTTCGTCCGATGATGAGTAGGTCCCGAAAATGTGTTCTCTGCGTGCTCTAAGCGTTAGGTGATGCACCTTCATTTTGGTTGTCGTTTTGCCGTTTTTTTTGTCTACGGCAGGGCGATGCCGGATGTATAGCGGCATCCTGACGCTGCATCATGAGCGCAGGTTTCCAGAGCGTTTGCTCTGCTATACTTATGTTTGTATCGTCATTTGTAGCTGTTACCGAAAAAAGAATCGTGATAATCTTCTTCCGGTAGACATTGCTCCGTTGATTCACTAAGTCTCCCAGCATTAATACCGCTAAAGTAATCACAGACAAGCAAGTTTCATGCTCCTTGCCTTTTTGCAACGTTTTTGAGTATGTGTTCTTGGAGAGTTTAAAAGGGAAAAATGCACGTTGTCGACGCTCGTTCGCATGCGTCTTCCGCCGGTTTCCGCCAGAGTCTCTGCTCGACTTTCTCCGAAAAGCAACTGATCGAGTGAAGGAGACACCAGCACAGTTCGATCATTTGTCAGAATTCGTCCGTCGACCTTGGTTAGAACCTAGAAAGGTGGGCGGATGACGCAGTTCGCGCCAAAATACGGTCTTAGAACAAATACGGCTTGGTAACGCCCATAGTATACAAAGACCCTTAGCCACCTCTAGCAAAGAACTTTTGCGCCCGGTATCGGCATACAGGGTCCACCGTAAGGTGCAAGGCTTCTTGCTACATTTGCATTGTTCCACAACAAGGTTCCTGGTCAAAGAAAATTGTAAGTCAAGGTTCAGAATAACGTAACGTTATTCCAACGCAAAGTTCGAGGCAAGACAATGCGTACCCAAACTTTTGTTGTTGTGTGACTACCACTCCAAGCGAAAATCTGTCCATGTTTTAATTCCGGCTCACGAAAAATCTTGTCTTGGACCTTACATCCGGATGTCGGTACGCAGGAGATGGTATGACGATGTTTTATGAAATATGGCCATGAAGGGCGCTATAATTGCGCTCGCTTGTCCGGCATGTACTTGTTGACGCACCGTGTGTTATGAATTTACGCACAATAAGGTCTAATTTGCGAATAAGAACCTTGGCGGCATGGGGTGGTGAGGTGGCACGGCTTAGCGCCAGGTCGTCAGCGTTTCGGCAAATCGAGACGTTGCTGACGTTCGTCTGCCACTAGGGCCAGCTTGGCTGCGCGGTACGCTGGTCTGGTCCACGTGGGAGCCCTTCGTTCTGCTCCTCGCTAACGGTGTCTTGTTGAAAAACCTGGGGCCATTTCACTTATCCGGAACCAAACCAACGCATGGGGTGGATACTCCGTCCGCCCATAGTTGGTAAGCACTATTGCTGTAATCGCACCCGCTGGATTAATACTGTTTCGACCTAAAAAGACGTCGATATTTTTAGCGACGTCATTATTTTTAAGAACTGAAACGTTTCTAGAACGTTCTCACAAGGCAAATGCACCTGGCAGGTTAATGCAACTAGATGAGAGTTGTTGGTGGCACACTGCTAGTAACACCTGCTTTCCTCAGCGAACGTTTCTAATGAAGCAACCTTGCTTTTGTTTTAATGTCATTATTTGAATGCGTATTGCGGCCCTTGCCTGACGTCATTTACAGTGAGGAGATATACACTGCAAAATCCCAGCTTGCAAAATGCCTGAACCTGTATTCTTCATAGCGTCTGTTTGGCCAACCTCCCGGTTCAGTTTGTTATTGAGGGCGTCCACAAAACACAGGTATCTGGAACGTTCACACTACCCGAAGAATTTCATTCTCCACAAGAATGTTTAGAAAAAGGGAATGCAGGGTCTGTTTCCACATTCCATCATTTTGTCAGTCCAACCGGATGTGCTGGGCACACCTTCGCGTGCAACTCGGTGCTAAGCGAAAGGCATCCATAACAGTCACGAAATCGGAGAACCTTTCGGCTGAGGAGCTCGGAGGAGGAGGAACGATACGATAACATGAACTCATCCGATCTGAGCGTAATAATGTTTGCCTCCTGAGAGAATGGCATTAGCCATTCATAACTGCATGAGCAACCGAAGATTGTGTTATGACGATACTCAGGCGTTCTCAGTAAGATGTATTATGTCGCGCGGCTGCGCTTACGCCATGCATCCTTCCGGGTGCACGCCGATATCCACTCGAAGGCTGGCGGCAAATTACCTGAAGCGAGGGCCCGGATCAGTATCGGGTAGGCGGAGAAGAACGTTGCCAGGCCAACCAGCAGTTATTGTTAAAAGGGCGCCGCTGGGAATGAGCCATGCGAGATCATTTTTGCGCGCGAAGCCCGCGGTTCGTATGAGAGTCCCTGAGGTGCTTCTCCGGCATTCGCACGACTAAACCGATTAAGTTTTTGCGGTTATAATATCTTACCCGCCATTCACTAGTCGCGACAAAAACACGCCCAAGACGCAAAGAGGTCTGTCCTTAATGGAGTTCGGTTCCTTTAGGTTTAGGATGCATATGTTCTGGTCCTCATTCATTTTTTCACCCTAGTCTTGTATCTACTTCAGACATCCGTTTCCGCGCACCCTTCGTTATCATGAGCTTCGCGAATGCTTTTTGTCTTTGTGCGCCGCCTGGGGCTGCACGACTGTTTGTGGGAGTGGGTAGCCAACTTGTAGCAGTACCGCGCAAAAGCGACGCACGAAAGTGCACGAATTTTATTGCCGCATAAAAATTCTGAACACGGACCTTGGTTGTGCACAGCGCGCAAGCTGCTCGTTTATGTCACTTTTTCAATGGCATTGTTTTAGAAATACCGTTTTGAGACCCGAAATGGGCAATAACTACGTTCTCGCCGTCGGGATTGCGCTCGGCTCGCAAATCCTTTCCGTCGCCCTCGGGCAGGTGAGTAACGGATGTGTGGGACGGCAAAAAGCAGACGCTACTGTGAAGAATCCATACAACTTATGTGTCACATGCCTAGCTAGGGAATCGACATCCTAGATTTTGAGCACGCGGTGAATCAATGCTATATGCTTAAAATAGTTGAAGTCACTTTACATGGTTCGACAGGGTGCTAAAATTCAAGTATTGTGTGCTCGATTATTCGAGGCTTTTAGTAACGCCGCAGCAGTTGACATGTCGAATTCGGACGTGCTCCCTAGAGGAATCTGTGATCGGTTTAAAATGATACTCAGGGGACGCAGCGGATGTACCTTGTCTGTTTTATAGGCCCAATTGACTTTTCAGGCACTTGTAGCGCTCTTGCATTGGACATAAATTTCAACGGTTCCAAGGGATCATCTACCTCCAGACAAAGTAGCAACAAGACCGGGCAGACTAATCCGTTCTGTACAAAACCGAATGGGTTTTGCGCACCGACGCTTAGTGTTAGTTCTATTCTAAGCGGTTTAATTGCTTGCAGCTATGCCTTTATTTTGCAGGATTTATCGACCACTGCGTTCCCTTCCGGCGTGACGATGGGCACCACCATTAATTGGTGGAACAATCAAGACATTACCACTTCGGCACCGCCGGGCGCTTTTAATGCGACAACTATCGTCGGTGGGATTCCTCCAGGCATCTCGACGACGGCCCAACCCTTGGAGCAGACAACCCCTCCACTTGTAGCGAGCGATCCGAGTGCGGCAACAACGCTGACGACGGTCCTCGGAATAGAATCGACGGCCGGAGCGGATCTGCCGCCCACAACGCTCGCTCCCGACGCTACCACGAAAGGAGCGGTATGGCACTCGTCATCAGCCTTCTTCGCATTAGCGCTCGTAGTCTTCGTGCTTTAGCTCCTATTGTTTCTAGCTCATTTCACGTTGCTTTCATCAGAGACCTTGCCGGTGATTTCCGAAATGGACTCTCAGTTTGATGATCCCGGTCACTTTAAACTGCATCCCCTTCCTCATTCAGTTGATCTCGCCTACTATTAGTTAGATGTAACATATAATTTTCCGCTGAAGACTGTGAGACTTGGCTATCACGTGTACTTCTGCCATACTGGCAATCTTCACCCGCCGTGAGTGTCGCAAAACTAGCTGCTGCATGTTTTCTCAAGCGCATACATGCCTGCGCATCTCGCGCATCATTAACTCCTCAAATCATTGGAGCGTTCTCCGTGCTCGGCTTCAGGCAATTCTTTGGTTTTATATATTGCCATCAATCACTTGCAGAAATGAAGATTAGTTGTGCAAAGGTGTAGATGAATTTAACTCTACAAAGGTCTTGGGCATAAGAACCATGAATGTACTAAGTGTTTCGCTGCGTTCTGCTAGTGAGAAGCAATACCTCAATAGCTTTCTTGTTCATGGGTCCAATAGGATGGCGTCATTTATCACCCTGATTTGGGACTAAGCTGCGGATAAAGGCGGGGAGATTAGCGCATTTCGATCAGGTGGCCCATATCGAAGACGGTCCGCGTCGTCCATTGCGGGTGATTATATCCACTTTGCCTCCGCTACCGCTGACTAATTGTTGCCTCCTCAGAGACGTCGCTTCTTACGCCGACGCAGATGGGATCTCCGACGATCAACGGGTTTTTCGACCGCCATTGTTAGCGGTGCTTGCTGGATCCTCGCTGCCCCGATGGAAGCCGACGAGGCGCATAACGACCGATTGTGCTACTGCTGCATGCGTACCGGCGCAGGGGAAAAAACAACCCGACCTCCACTGTCATTCCGTCCGCTTCCTCAACGATCGCGGCTGAACTGAGCTATCTTAAGCCTCCTTTTGGTCATTTAAGCGAATTCACATGAATAGATTACGTCATGGGATGGTACTCTTAAAAAAGCATTATGACGCGTTCGTAGGGTGACTTTATTAAAGCAGGAACCGGCAACGAAGGTTGAGCCGAAGATCGTATTTACAGAAACGTAAAGACGGACAATAACGATATTCGAAATACTCGGATCATTTGCACAGTGGGTAAGGCTATGCGAGACTGCTGAAGCACGACCAGTGCCGAATGAGACCAGCGAAAGAATATTGATGGGTACTGTGTCGGTTGAAGTCGAAGTTCGGCTGTTATCTCCTTGTACCGTCCTCGAAGAAGACACCACCGTCGATGGCACAGTACTTCGGGCAGATTCCCTTCTCTCCCGCTCCTCCCGGCGGTCCTGGCGGACCCGGTTGGCCAGGCTGTCCGTCATTTCCAGGTGCACCATCCGGTCCAGGTGGTCCTAAGCATCAGTATGTGGAGTAACCATAACAATGATGTGCGACATGCTTATGCTTATAAAAGCATACCTTTCGGTCCTGGCGGGCCAGGGGCGCCATCGCTGCCTGGTTGTCCTGGAGGACCAGGCGGTCCGGGCGGTCCTGCGTCTCCTGGCGGTCCTGGTTCTCCAGGCACAAGCGGCTCTGATTGCGCAGGCGCGCCTAAACGTTTATTTATGGGAGACCAATGAATCCTGAAACGTTTGGGCAGCCTTCGAAACTGCATCTTTACGTTTTTGAAGTAATCGCTAGCCTCAATCCCTCACCTGGCTCTCCCGGAGATCCCGGTTGTCCTGGCTCGCCTGGAGGTCCTGGCGGTCCCTTCGGTCCTGGCTATAACACGAGGTATCGTAGAACGAGCGAAATCTGGTACAGGTTTTACAAAGGGTGTACTCCACGAAGCCTCACCTCGCTTCGCAAAGAACGCGTGAAATTTTTACCTCGCCTGGCGGAGCATCCGCGCCTGGGTTGCCCGGTTGTCCCGGAGCTCCTGCGTCTCCTGGCGGTCCTGGTGGACCAGGCGGCCCGGGCGGGCCTTGCGGGCACGGCTTGCATGGCGGTGGCGTTACTGGTTCACAAGGCTGGACTGGTGGCTTTCCTGGGTTGCCCGGCAGTCCAGGCGCTCCAGGCTTTCCTGGACGCCCTGGCCTTCCTGGGCTTCCTGGTGGTCCTGGCGGACCGGGCAGGCAACACTAAAGTGCGTAGTGTGTCACAACATCGTGAACGGCCAATGAAATAATTTCTTGGGCACTAGCGCTCGGTCTATAAACGTCTCTCAGAGGTTTGGAAATGATCTCGCCTCGGCTGCGGAGCAGGTAAAGAAAATGAGATGTTCAGGATCAAGAAAGCTAATGAGAAGCAAGATTCGAACTTACTCCGTCGCAAGTGCCTGCGCTTGCTGTGCCACCAGTAACTCCAGCTTCAGCATATCCCGCCTGACGTGCTGTTCTGAAAAACGCATGAGGTGAGACCTTGTAATCGCGAGCTAGTAACAATCATACCGGTTGCCAGATGCAACTGGAACGTTCTTCAAGTGATTAACCTCCGTCCAAATGTCTTTTGCAGACCCCTAAAGTAAATCATTTGCATAGTTTTCAGATGCACTTTAGCAGTATCCCTTCAGGGCCTCAAAAACTCACTTTGCAATAGGTAATCTCGTTATGCATTTGCCGGCGGACATGGTGAACATAGTTGTAAACCATCGGAAGCGTAACGCATACCGAGAGGACTGCGACCACACTACAAGAAAGCGGTGCAGGATCACATAGCGGAGGCGAAGGCGGACAAGAGAACTCTTTTCGATGGCCTTACCTGAAGGTAACGGCCGAATAGGCCACGAATCTGTAGGCCTTGATTCGGTTCTCCAAATCCATGCTTGCGGCTTCGGACGCCGGAAAGAAGAGATACAGACACGTCAGTGGCTAGCCCGTAGGGCTAGCGAAAAGACAAGCGAGCGACTAGGGAATACAAAATTCACGACGCGGATGGGAAGAGGGAGAAGAAAGCACTGTCAACCGCACTCAAGTGGCGTCGCCTTTATAGACGGGTAGCCTCTGGAGGAGCCGATGACGGCGTCGATACCGCGCAGCAGCGCGATCCGGCGAGCGCGTTTCTGGATGTTGCCTGAGGATAGCTCCGCCTGCGCCGACCGTGTTTTGAGGAAGAGACTGTGCGTCGTCGCGTTGTCCTTCTGGTCCGCTCGGTTGCGTGACAGAAGACTACTTGAGAGATGCGTCTGGCTCTAGCGCCATCGGCCGGTGCTTCCTTCCTGCGTGACTTCTAGCTGGCTTTCGCGTCGCGCCTGCGGCGCCTCACCCTCACCGTACAGGTGGCCAATTTGTACAAACATCGTCGCCAAGAAGGGAAACAGACATGGGAACAAAGAAGGCAGGGGGCAACGACCTTTAAAAGCTGCTTCGGAAAAACGCTTCTCGGGTAGAGACCTAGTGATACCGCCTACCGACATTATTAAAAGCATTAAATATGTCGATTTCTTTCCGTCTGAATGGAATATGCCTATTTGAGATCACTCAAACAGCACAGTAGTTGCAGGTTGTAGTTCAAAACAGCAAGACGATAAGGGGAAGCAGGACACTTTTTGGGGTAGCCATTTTGACTTTCAGTTGTTGCTCGATTTTTTCAGACTCTCGGGTATGTTGATTGCTTTTACCATGACGAGTGATATACAGCAGTCGTTTGCTTCGGCTGATAGAATCCGACGCTGAGCCAAACGAATGCAACAGACTAAGGACTCGTCCGTTAGCCGACGATCATTTCCGGATGCATAGACATGCCCGGTTAGCCCCGGGTGTTTTTGCTACGATGTCGGTGTTAACGACTTGTGGAACGCGAAGCTTGCGTTCCAATATGACCCGTCTTAAAGCTGTGTTAATTGCGTTTTGGAAAGGGAAAGCTGTTTTCGGCGGGACGGTGAATGACTTTCCTGAAGAGCCTTAGGGCATATTCCTTCTTTGTTCATAACGTTTTCGAGGAGTGAATCGCGTCATTCGCGGAAACCTCGATTCCTGAGGCGCGCACGCGCTGACGAAATGATCGGACGTCGACTCATTCGGGTACTGGAACTTTGTTAAGGGAGGCACGTCAACAAGAAAAGCATGCATCTAACACTGAATTTTGAGCTAAATTAAGGTGTTGGTGTCGCAGGTGTGATGAAAAATACGTCAGTTACATACAGCCTAGCAGGTAGCCCATTCCTGCGGCTTTGCGCTTGCTGTTTGATCTTGTTCCGCAATGCAAATTAATTGGTTGCTTCGAGTGCAACCTGTGGCGCATGAGTTCCGTTCAATAGAACCATTCGAATGCGATCAAGGGAGGCCTCACGCTGCGTTTTACGGCCAATTCATTGTATGCAAGAATGTCGCACACCGCATTCTTAAACGTGCGCGTGCTACAGATCTCGCCGCTACGGCTTTGAGATGGCTCGTCCGTAACCGGTTCGTCGTCCCACTATCATGAGGAATTGGCATTAGTGCCAGCTTTTAAAAACAACAACATCAATCGAAACGCTCAAGTGATGTGCGTCTACCCGACAGTGAAGAGCCAAAGTTATAATTAGTCGTCTTCTAGTGGTTGCCATCAGCAACACCCAAGTAAAGGCATCCCGTGCAGAGTCACTCGCGTAGAGTAAGCACATCTGCCGACCACTGTTTTCGTAAAGAAGACTGATTTCGCAGTACCTACGAACTAGCCCTTTGGAAACCCGTCGTCCTTTCCCCGCGTTGAGGAAAAGACTCGACTTTTGCGGACTTACTTGTAGCAGAACAGCTCCGCAGAACATATAACTAGGTAGTATGGCGAAGCATCGACGGCCCACTACCGCATGGTCAAAACAGACCCCATCCTCGAAGCGGACGCTTCGTCCTAGCACGATGCAGGTTCAAGTCACACGACCTCTACAATCCACAACTAACGAGACGCCCCAAGCAGCCACCTCCGTCAGCGGTAATTACTCCATTGATGGCAACCAGGATGAGGTAAGCCTGTTGCCGCAGGGAAGTTCTCACTTGTTTACCCGTATCGTTATTGATTTAGGTAACAAAAGGGTCAGCTTCATCCGGAGTAAAGCAAAGCTCTTTGTCGAAGCATAAATTCGCTCAAATCAGATCCTCTTCGAGTTATTTGTACGGAGTATTACCGCCTCGCTTGGTGCGGCTACCCGGCGAACCGAGTCGCACTTGGCGAAGTTTCGAGGAGCCCGAGAAGCCTTCAACCGACTCGGGCTTCCTTGACGGTCCGGGCCACTCCACTGATTCTGCAGATCTTTCTTACCCAGTCGTACACTTCAAGCTCCAAGGGATCGGACAAGAAACTGTGCTAGAAGGACAAGAGAGTACTGTTCACGAAGAGAAGGACGAAGGAAGCGGAGCAACCGCACTAGCAGCTAACCGTACCGTCGATAAACCAGAGGTAAGCGAACACAAATCGAACCTTACAATCTGTAAGCCAGATTCATGGCTCTGAAGTTCAGAACGAAGCTGAGCCTGCGAACGAAGAAGCCGCACCGAGTACACAGGAAGTCGTCAAGCAGCGAACCAAGTTCAAGAGTCTAGCAAAGGCAAGACATCAAAAACATAGACCATGGAAAATAAGTTAATCCTAACATTCATTTTCTTCAGAGCCTGAGCGTTCTAAACCGGTCACGAGCCGCAGAAACGACAGAGATGAACCGAGAACAGAGTGCTTTCTTGAGCAAATTTGGCATGAGCATTGCCCAAGGTAATGGAGCATTGCTTAAGAGTGCGACAATTAGCCGAGTAAATACGAGCTCAAGTTTGCAAACAAGATCACAACCACATCGTATTTTGCAGGTGCGCCGCCACCGACTGAGCAGCACAAAGGCTCTTTGAAAGAATACCTTACTGAGAAGTTTGTTCTCGACCCGAGTGACGAACGCTACTATACATGGCTAGGTGTCATCACATGCGCTTTCTTTTACAACTTGATCGTGAGCAGGAACGCCCATAGACAGCGGAACTGACGTTTCAGTTCATTGCTTTCCGATGCGTGTTTGTGGATGGCGAGTTTGGTACCGCTTGGATAGTTCTTTTTGTCTTAATGGACGTTATCACGGATGGCCTGTACCTCGTCGATGCGTTCTTCAATATGAGAACGGGTACGTTTAACGCTTTCGTCGGTATGTAACTGTGGCTCCCAGGGTTCCTCGAACAAGGGCTACTAGTCCGCGACATTCACAAGATCCAACGAAAGTATCGCAAGAGCTGGCAGTTTCGCGTGGACGTCCTTAGCGTAATACCGTTGGACTACTTCTGCGAAATCGTTTTACTGACGCCGAAGCCGTTTTTGAGGTTCAACCGCCTGATAAAGTTCGGTCGCATGCGCGACTTCCTCAACGACACAGAGACACGGTTGACTATTTTGCGGGTGAATGTACACGTCTGCTCGTTCATACGAATTTAGGATATCCGTACCGAACGCGTTCCGAGTTGGTTGTGTCGTCCTGTACATCCTCGTTCTCATCCACTACAATGCTTGCGTCTACTTCTCTGTCTCAAAAGCAATCGGATTTAGCTCAGACAGTTGGGTGTACGGAACTAAAAACAAACAGGCGTTACCTCCGTAAGTTACTACTTTTTCTGATCGGGTCAGTCCAGCCCAGAGATCACGTTATGTAGGGAAAACCAGTATAAACGCATTCTGCTTTAGGGGCGTTGAGGACTGCCTTTCAAGGCGGTACATTTATAGCTTTTACTGGTCAACGCTCATGCTAACGACAATCGGTGAAGTGCCTGGCGGAGTTCATAATAGTGAACTCGTAACCGTTCCTTAGTTTCGCTAGTATTCGTTCACTAGTTTTCAGATTATCATGTGCTTGATTACGTTGAGCGGCGTACTTATTTTCGCCACCATCGTCGGTAACGTCGGCAGGTATGCAAGTAGCCCTACACCTGCCATGCCTGCCATCACTCAATTGCATCATTTAGCATGATCTCAAATATGAGCGCGGCTCGCTCAGAGTTCCAAAACAGAGTGGACGGCATTAAGCAGTACATGGACCTTCGCAGGGTCAGCCCACAGGTAATGGCGACCGTGGATGAGTGACGCCAACGCTGAAAACTCTCCAAACCAATTTAGCTTGCGCGCCGAGTGATAAAGTGGTTCGACTATCTCTGGGCAAGCGATCGTATATATCATAATATCACAGTAGGCATAATGTAGGCAAACAACCAGACCCTGAGCGACCAGCAAGTACTCGAGGTCCTGCCGAGCAAGCTACAGGCGGAGATAGCCATGCACGTACATTTTGAGACGCTGAGGAAAGTGCGTATCTTCCAAGTAAGCGAACAAGGTTAGAGGCCCGCGATGCAAAGCTGACTATTAGGACTGCGAGGCCGGCCTGTTAGCAGAGCTGGTGCTGAAGCTGCAACTACAAGTGTTCAGTCCAATGGACTATGTGTGTCGCAAAGGCGACATCGGACGAGAGATGTACATCGTAAAGCGGGGGAAGCTCCAGGTCAGTGCCGTGCTGTTGCAGTTGGTTCATTGCCACATACTTGCTTCTCCAGGTCGTCGGTGACGACGGTATAACCATCTACCACACGCTACAGGAAGGCGCTGTTTTCGGCGAACTATCCATTCTCAATATCGCAGGTACCACACTGAGTATGATTAGCGGGTTCACGAAGTTCTTTCGGGAACACAGTCAAGTGTTGCAGGAAGCAAGCAGGGAAACCGTCGGTCCGCAAGCATCCGCTCTGTGGGTTACACGGATCTGTTCGTTCTGAAGAAATCCGACTTGTGGGACGCGCTTCGTGAGTACCCGGACGCTAGGAAGGTTCTTATACAGAAAGTGCTGCATTGTTCATAACCTATGTGACGCGACTTTTCAAGGGTCGTGAGATTCTGCGCAAAGATAACTTAATTGATGAGAACGCTCCCATGGACACCAAAACACCGGATGAGTTAGCTGAAGAACTGCTCAACACTGTTGGCATACTACAGACGAGGTTTCCCTAAAACGTGCCATGCAGCGTCCCAGGACTATGCATCTTTCAGACTTGCCCGACTGAAGGCGGAACATGTCAACACGGAGAACAAGCTGAGGCAGCGCATTGAGTTTCTGGAGCGACAACTACGACGCTTTGGAGACGACGACTTTGACAGCGACTCACACCATGGAATCTCGCGTGGTGAATCGTTCGACTACGACTGATGTCACGTCCCATATTTGGTTGTCAATACCGTTTCGACCTAGGAATGCTTGAAATAAACTACCCATGCACGTGTATCGCCTTTCTTCTATGCGTGTCGTTTATTGCGCGATTTGATCATCGTCCGTCGACGGGTTAATCCTCTTGCTCGGTACCAGTTAGCGGATAATGAGAGCTTAGCGCCGGGCGCGCATGGGGCCATGAGAATTTTCGGGTAATGGGAATCTTCGTTTCGCATCGCTATGGTTTTTCATTATTTTGATTCATGCCTTTACAATTTCACTTCCACTCGTACAGTCTAAGCCAGCGCAATACTAGAGGAAGCTTTAGAGCTGTGATCCGCTCGGTAGACTCTTTTGTCTGCGATAATTCCGAAGACATCGGCAGGCAAGATGCCAACGTCAACGAAGGATGGACAAAGCGGAAGTGAGTCGGCGTGTGGCCTAGAATAGCATGGAGCCACTACTATGTTAACGTTTCTCATGCATGCTCCAACTAGTCATTAATCCGTTCACTAATGACTAAGGTAGATGCACATTTAGCACTGATTCCCCGTGGAAGAGATGACGACGATCGGGAGCCCAAGGTAACGTGCCCAGAAAGTCAGGCTTACGCTTCTTCAGGGATGCTGTGAGATGATCGTTAAATGGCCCAAATCGACGTTCTGCATCATGATGAACGAATTCTGCGAGCGTTTCTCCTACTATGGCATGAGAAGTAAGTTTGGCTCAGGGTCATTACTTCCGATTAAGCATCTTGCAGCAATCCTCACTCTCTACCTTTTGAACGTGCTGAACTTCGACAATAACGGTGCGACGGTATTCTTCCACACATTTACCGTCATAGCATATTCATCGCCACTTCTCGGTAGAGTCAGTAGTTACCTAGATCGTTGAAACCGATATTGTAGGTAGCATTCTTGCCGACGGCTTCATTGGAAAATTCTGGTTTGTCGACAGAGGTAACGTTCGCTACGGCGTTTCTTTAGGACCATATTCTGGATATCGCTAATATACGTGATCGGTCAGATAACCCTCACCGTTGCGTCGATATTCCCAAAGCAGGCTCCGCTTCATCCGTAAACCTCACCCTTCGGTCAAGTTTAATACCTCTTTTACTAGATACCTCGACTTCGTCGGTTTGGCCATTATCGCTATCGGAACCGGTGGCATCAAGCCGTGTGTTGCAGCATTCGGTGGCGATCAGTTCAGACCACATTACCTTCGCATGATTTCTATATACTTCGCTATCTTCTACTTTGTCATTAATGCCGGATCAACGCTCTCCACGTTTCTTACGCCAATGTTTCGATGTATGCCGTCCTGAGAAGCACATGTATCCCTTACGTCGAGTTTAGCCTTGCCCTGCTTTGGAAGCGAAAGCTGCTATCCGCTTGCGTTCGGTGTCCCTACACTTTTGATGGTGATGGCTTTGAGTAAGTGTGGCCACTTAATGGGTACATCAGTATCGGCACTTTAGCACTTTTCATGCTCGGCTGTTGTTGCTACACGAAGGTCCCACCCGCAGAAAACAACGTGGTACGTCTCATGCACTGCCAGGCCCATTAACCACCGTAACCCTCAAGCAGATACTGCGCGTGTTTGGCACTATCTGGATTGCGCTAATCAAAAAGTTCCAACGTGGTAGTCCCAGCCGCGAACACTGGTTGGATCACTTCCTCGACGGCCACGAGTGCATGGAGGACCCAGTTTGTCAGCAAGCAGCTAGGTGGAAGCACAAGGACAGCTTGCATCCCTACTGCGTATACGTGAGTGCTAGGGGATTTTCCCAGCTGATCGCTGTGTTAAGGCAAAGTTCGTCGATGACGTAAAGGCACTCGTTCGAATTTGCACAATGCTGCTCCCCGTTCCAATGTTCTGGGCTCTTTACGACCAGCAAGTAGGACTCATCAGTGTAAGCAGCTAAGCAGTTCTTCAGGGCTCGCGTTGGGTGATTCAAGCACTAGCGATGGACTCGCAGATCACACCCACTTTTGCCCTGCTCCCAGATCAAATGGCGGTCTTAAACGCTGTAATGATCATGTTCTTGATACCGGTCTTCCAGGTCAGTACAGGCTATCGCAATGCCGAGTTGATCAATGCAAGTTGCTTTAGTTCTTCATCTATCCGATGGTTGATCTATGCGGCATCCGACTAACGTAGGTACCTTTATATCGGACTGTAACCTTTTGTGTGCAGACATTTGCGCCGAATGGCCACTGGAGGTTTCCTCGCTGTACTTGCGTTCTTTGTGTGCGGAGGTGTTCAGCTCATGGTTAACGTGAGTTCGGACAGTAACGTCGAAGCCGGTGACATATTTAGCTTACGCTACCTGACGTACCGGCCGCTGATGAAACCTTCTTGTCCGTTATTAATGCCTTCCCGCCGGGATGCAACCTCTCGGTGTCAAACCTCCCAGGATATGACAACGCTACCGTCGTGCCAGGAAACAGCGTTAGTCTATTTTGCAGCACGGCTTTACGTGAATCTCGAAAATCTCGCATCGTCTCGTTCAGTCGCTAATGGACATCAAACTGCTTGGAATGCAACAAGTGCTCAGGCTCAAGACTAGTTCAAACGCACAACTCGTGACAATTCTTTCCTTTGACGGGTAGGTGAGAACCCACGCTCGAGCAGTTTAGCCGTTTTAGGGAATGCGGATACAATCCCCAAATTGAACCAGCCAACTACTCGATGGATGCAAAAGGCAATGAAACGGAACAAAATCTTCACATTCTTACAGACGTTATTAAGGTGGTCAACTCTACAACTTAGTGGTGACTCCAAGCGGGATCACCTCGAGCCCCACAAGATGGGAAAAGCCCACGAAGGCCCAAGGCCAGTCCTACGTGAGGTAGGCACAGACATGTGGACCAGACACAGATGCTTGTCTAGTGTGAACTTCATGGTACCTTGCTCGAAGTTACCAGAGAACGTAACTGCGTGGAGCAACTGTGCGAAGTCGTCCGGCTATCCGCCCGTAACACCATACGCAAGTGGACTGGCCCTTTGTCGCGTCGACATCACCTCAGATGACATGCCATGCGATCCAATGAACCCACAGTAGGTGCACTCATTCCTATGAACCAGTCCGCAACAAAACTTCCGGAAAAACATACCGACCTCTTGCAGCGGTTTTGTTGAGTGGCTGGATGCAGAGCCAGACGTTAGCAAAGTCCCCGCACGATTTTTCCCACCAACGAAGCAGCGACTGGGATACGGGCAGGCGGCTGTTTATGGACGTCGCGATATTCACCAGGGCATGTAAGCAGCAAGAGCAGAAAAAATATCAGCAAGAAACCTGGTACAGGTACAAGCTGTACTACGCAAGTTATTCCATGGACGTGGACGAGATGAACGTCACCCAGCGTCACCTTTCTGTCGTGCCTGTAGACGACGTCTCCATCCAAATTTCCGGCATGGGTGGCGTTTATGCCTTGACGGTCGCACTGAATGGAAGCGTCTTGGACAACGCTACAACGGTGGGCGTGCAAACGCCACGATTCATAACTAAGACGTACTCCTTTTTAGGGCGTTGCATATCACGTGCACACGGTGGTGCCACCGAACTACTTCAGCATTCTGTGGCAAATTCCACAGTACATTCTGATAACGTCCGCCGAAATACTTTTCTCGATTACTGGGCTCGAATTCGCTTACTCTCAGGTTGGGTGGGTGTGATAAATCGAATCTTACGTGACCTTTTCAGTCGTCGCCGGCCCTCAAGTCAGTCGTACAGGCCATGTGGCTCTTTACTGTCGCTATCGGAGACATTATCATAATCCTCGTAGTGGAGAATAACATCTTCACCAATCTCGTAAGTTGAGAGGTTAATGACTAGCCACAACGGCGGGTGCTTAGGCAACTGAAATGTTCGCATACGCTGGCGCTATGCTCCTCGTTGTCGCCGTGTTCATCTTCCTATCAGTGTTCTACTACGAGTACACGGATTACTCAATGGAAAGTGTTACCAGCGGGACAGCGATAACAAACCAGGCCTTGGACAGTCGAAGCCTTACCAGTGATTCATCGTATGCGACTAAGCTGTAATCGCACCGCACATATTCCCGTATTTCTTTGCATTTTAGCACTTGCAGATATTCCTCGATTAGGCGTTTAGTATGGCTTTAAAACAATAAAACCTATGACACTATTCATGGTCTATCATTCCCCAGTGCTGCCCACAGGCAGACGCACCGGATGTTTGGCGCGACTGTACAGTCGACGAGCAGCGGCTAGGTCCTTCGTGATACATCGGTGGTCACTTCCGACGTACAGGTGTTTGCCCAGTTGCCGGGTGAAATCGGTATAAAATGAACAGCTAGTAGCCGAAGGCATGAAGGACATAGTGTTATTACGCAAAAATTATGATTTTACCGTCGGTAGTGCCCATGGTTGTTTGTACGGCTTTGATGTTCGACTTCACACATTCGCAACTGGTGAGAACTAGCGTCAGTTCGTTGGCTGACCTATGCCCTTCGTTTTAGCTCGGCTCTGCATGCGGAAAGCTGGACTGTAGCAACCATGGAACGTGCCTGGGCACAAAACTAAGCCCTCTGTGCATCTGTGACCCGGGCTATTTGGGATCTCGCTGCGAACAAGGTAGCCACTACGGGATCCTTCCCAGTCATAATTGCTGCTTTCAGCTCCATGCGACAGTACGACTGCATGTCAGGGAAACGGGTTGTGTGTTGGCACCGCTGCTCATCACAGTTGCGTTTGCAAGCTTGGCTATGCTGGAGACCACTGCCAAACCGTTCTAAATGCGGGTAAGGTCTTGGTAACGTTGCTATCTAACATGCCTGCCTGCAATCGTACGCAACACTATGCCTATTACAGCATACTCAAGCAAGGTGCTACCAACGCCGACCAAGCTTAACACGTGCACCCCCGCCGACTGCAATAACAGAGGCGTAAGTCTCTGAAGCTAGTTAATCAAGCTCATTTTATCAAATGTACTTATGTTTTTTCTCAATTTTATTAATTAGTAATTTTTTACATTTTTAGGTATGCGTGGGCACGAAGAAGCATCCGACATGTCTATGCTATCTAGGTTACACAGGCCACCGTTGCGAGAGCAATATCATAGAGTCGGGTAACGTTCCTAACCAGCCTGTTTGATGACTACTGATTAAGTTTTCGTGGGTCGAACATCCACTGGCTCCACCATTCTTTGCGCTCCAAGCGACTGCAACAACAACGGCCTATGCCTTGGCACCAAAGCGGAATTCGTCTGCGCGTGTAATCTCGGATATGCGGGAAAACGATGCGAGCGAAGTACCAACTGCTCGTTGTAGCCTGTATCGATACTCTTTCAGCACCGTACCCTCTATGCGATCCCGGAGACTGCAGCAACCATGGGCTGTGTATAGGAACGAAGGAAGCTTTCACGTGTGCATGCAATTTGGGCTACCTTGGAGAGCGCTGTGAGAAAGGTTGTGCTTTTTAAGCTCAAACGCTTATCCTAATTCCCCGTGGTACAGTTATCGGAACACTGTGCGACACTAGTGACTGTAATGGCAATGGGCTGTGCATGGGTACGAAGGATGCGTTCACGTGTTTGTGCAACATCGGCTACGTGGGACATCGTTGTGAGTCACGACTAGGCATTGACGGACTGCCTTCTGGCGCGAACAAGTTGTGCGAAACGAAGGACTGCAACACTAACGGCGTTTGCATTGGCACGAAGCAAGCGCCAGTGTGTATGTGCAATCTCGGATACGCAGGTTTGCGTTGCGAGTTTGGTAAGTGCACCCTGCTAGAACTGCCAACCAGTTGTGCGAAACAAAGGCCTTAACCAACATTTTAGAACCGCTATGCATTTCATTTCTCCAGTGCCGTGGAAACGGAGTGTGCTTCGGGACACAAAAACAATTTGTTTGTGCTGAACTGCCTATGCGGCAGATGTATCATACTTTGTTAAGGTGAAATTTGTGTGTAAAGTACATTTTCAGTTCCTTTGGCCCATAGGACAGACGTACTAAGTTTTTGTAAGCGTGTTTTGCATGCCCTCTGGCAGGCGTACCAATCTTCTGTAAGTTAAGGTTCAGCACGGCAATTGTTATGCTGCAATCCTTTACTTTGAGCATGTACTGTACCGGCATTCCAGTGGCAATCGCACTTAATACACAGTCAAGCCCAACATTTACAATAAGATAGCGAGGGATATTTGGCAATAGTAGCGAATCGGAAGGTCTGGGACAACGGGACGAAGACAAGCGTTAAAAGTCTGGGGCTTTTAGCAGTAAAGGGAATCATCCCACGATACAGGACGAATAGAAGAGACAATAATTTACAGATACAGGTGATGCCTTCGTGGAGGGCATTTTCTGACGGGGAATTAAATTAACAGAATGGGGTGAGCTTTAAAGGCACACGTGCTGAACATGCGAACCGCGCGGAGACTGTATACATAGGGCATACCCACATGCACCTTCAGACGGTCTACTGCTTCCTTGAGAGAAGTGATCGCCTTGTCTTCCGCTTGTCGGTCCTGGCGCAGCCACAGTGGAAGTCGTCATCATCGAACTCCTTCTCCGCGGCCAGGATGCACAGGCAGTGGTACCACTCGTCGCAGTCGTCGCACTAAACGAGCACACTATGTCTCGCTGCGTAAGAGTGTAGATCGGCCCGATGTGGATGCTCGAGAACTTACCTGAACCCAGTTGATGTTCTTGTACTGCGGTTGGCGGCAGTTCTTGTGCGCGCACTGGTCGTGGGTGTCTGAGTCGGCCTCCTCCTCGACCACATCGTCCGATGGCAAAGTCGCAATGGCATTCTCTGCCGTGCCCTTCGGTGTAGTCTCCTCGACGCTGTCTTCTCCGTTGATGTTTGCCGTCTCGCTGCCCGCACTCGGTACGCTAAAGCGTTAAGTTAGAAATCTTGTTCGCCGTCAATCATGTTACTTTTCGAAGTTGAAATGGAGATCGATGCCAGAGTCTGTTGGAGAAGGTTCATCGAGCGACGACTCAGAGGAGTCGTCCAGAATTTCTCGCGGAGACTCCTCGTCGGACGATTCAGAGGACTCGTCCGAAAGTTCCTGTGGTGGTTCATCGAGTGACGCCTCGGAAGGGGCGTCTTGCGTAAGTGTCACAGGCTCCCTGGCGAGATCGACGTACTGGGTGCTTCGGCCTCCGTAACTGGGAATGCGCAACGTGCGTGGTCTGACAACCGGTGGCGGAACGGAACCGGGCACTTCTTTCACCTGTGCCGCCTTGGACGTGGATGCTTTAGAGCTCGATAAGCTATTCGAAGGATCCGAAGAGGGCTGACGTGGAACTCCAGACTGCACGCTTTCACCTGCTGGCAAGTGCGATTCGTCTGCGTCCGGTCGCTCTGCATGAAGGAAAGCAGTAGCAGCGGCGCAGGAGGCACGAAGCTCCTCGAGAGCGTGGTAGTCCGGTCCGTTGCTCGTGGTCGGCACACAAAAAATTACACCTTCTTAGTGGCTGATGAAGACGGCCTCAATCGCTTACTCTTGAAAGGCGAGACAATTTTGGCCGCCGTTGGCATCTCCGGGGTACAAGTCAGCGAAGAGATCCGGAGATCCTGGTGAGAGCTGCCAACGATGCTCGGAATGGTCGCTTTCACCTGCTCGCGTGGGCGTTTCGTCCGGGTCCAGATGCTCAATGTGGCTGCACGAAGCGTTAGCCTTGGCCTTTCGAGTCAGGACCCAGTTGGCTAGTTCCTGAATTGTGTCATTTAAGGCGTCTTGTAGGCACTTTTTACCTCATCCGTAAAGTCACGCTCGGCTTGGAATCGCGAAAAGAAGTCGCACGCTTCCGGGCTGAGAATACGAGGTGCTGGAATGGGAGAACATGCTTGGTCTACTTGCGCAGCTGACACGGCATTCTAAACGGCATGTTTAGATACAGACCGAAATAATGAAACACTTGCTTTGACAAAATGTCGATCCGCGGAGCCCATGCATGCCGTCCGTACATTGCTTGATACTCGCCTGGCACTGTCGTCTGAACTTTCCAAAATCTGCATATTCATTACAAAAGCCTGCTTAGTAGAGTTCGGCACCCGTACCGTTGTGCGAGGCGTATCCGTAGATGTACCCGTATTATACGGGTGCGGGTACGCCGCTGGAGGGGGCGGGGGAGGGGGGGGGGGTCACCGCGCATACGGGGCACGGCGCGGAGCCCGAAGGACAATCTCTATTGCTTACTCAGCTCTTCCATCACAACTGGTATCTGCCACACGTTCCGCTCGTCGGGGTCGAGATAGTTGCCGCTCTTGAGTAGTTTGGTGTAAGTGCTCTCGAAGAGGACGAGGGCAAGTTGGTTGAAGTGTGAAGCAAGGTGGTTTCGATATGTACAATCGTTCAGCATTGTCAAGGTGGACATCACTCGCTCAATGTTGAACAGCGTACCCAAGCCTGCAAAGAGAAAGTATAATCTGGAGCGACGATGTCCGTACCCAAAGCATCGATGATGAGCTGCTCCAAGCGCTTGTGATCAGGATCCATGAATGACGCGGTAGACGTTTGCTCATCAAGGGTGATGGACATGCGGAACATATACAAGTTTTCGTCTTCCCTGAGCTTCAGACCCATGCCGATCCATTTGGGAATCTAGAAAGATCATGCGACCAGAATTACTGCGGCTATGGCATTACTCCGGAACCTACAGAGTTCTTAATGTGATCCGGGGCCCTCCTGAAGATCTCAGTCGAAGAGCCAACGTAAATGATCAAATCTTTCACCCAGTCGGCGAACGACGGGACGACGCCATTTCGAAGCTTAGCGACGACGTAGAGAGCGTGGCGCTCTGGCGCATCTTTGTTACGCTCAACGAAGCTGCAATCTGACCGCTCTTTTCGAGGCTCTGTGATTTGTTACCTGTGCAGAAAAGGATCGCTGCGAATCTTGCGGAGAGTGTGCTCGATCCATTGTGCTTCAGTCGCGGAGTCAGTGGCTTCTTGGAGGACGCCCATTAGCTGACGCTCTTCGAGTACGTTGACACCATATTCGAGTTTTAGAAGGCCCGGCTCGAGGCTATAAGCTGCTGCGCGTTGTCGCATAACTAAATCCAAGTCATTTCTTCAATGATAGCGCTGTTGGCTCGTACATCCGCCTACAGTCTCGGGTAATAACGATGCGAGGCACTGAGCGTGATGGCGGAATACCTGCCCGATCGGAATGCTCGCCATGCAGGTCGTGCAGCGGAACATAGGCATACGCGCACGGTCCTCGCTCTTAAGCGTCGTTGGCACGTATCCACCGCCTTTCGGTATGTACTTGGCGTGCTTCTCTTTGCAGTGCAGAAACCAGCCAGTATAGTCCCGGTACGGCTCGTCGCACTCATCGAATGGACAATTGTC
The DNA here is from genome assembly GCA_020875895.1 of Aphelenchus avenae. Lineage (NCBI taxonomy): Eukaryota > Metazoa > Nematoda > Chromadorea > Rhabditida > Aphelenchidae > Aphelenchus > Aphelenchus avenae. Next base: position 503,512 of record JNEY01000018.1, read on the forward strand.
GCCGGCGCGGAGACCTTCCACTTGAGTACCTTGCACTAAACAAATAACATGTTTTGCAGCTTTGCTAATTTTTCTTACCGGGTAGGGTAGGGTCGAACGTTCGCATCTGGCCTTCATGATGCCGCTTATGCATTTCCCATAGGAATTCGGCGTAGTAAATACCACACTCAGCGCAGTACTGCGGATCCTTCCAGAAGATTGGACCATGATTGGCAAAAGGACTCTTTGTCCTTAATGCTGCGGTTTCTAAAGGACAATTTTAGCCTCTTAGGGCACTTCATATGCGGCCGTAACAAAAATAATACTTGTTTTCGGATGCGGTCGTTCTACGTGCCCTTGCAGACCCAGTCTCGTAGCTGCTTTGAAGTTGCACTTTTTACAGTTCAACTCTAAACGATAAATCCGATTATATGCAGTAGGGGTATAACCTACTGCAGAAACGGGTGTCGTGGGCGAATGCGTAATGACCGAGGAGATCGGTCAACGTTGCAAAGGTCTTTTTACATCCAGGCCATGTGCATTCGACGGTCGTTCTAAAAAAACGCTGAGCTACATTGCTACTAGTACGATGAACGCAACGGGGGGGGGGGGTGTAAATGGGAAACCGTACTTGAAGAAGTGCTCATATATCGCGGAGCCGCTTGCCGAATCCCACATTGTCATCCTGTAGGTTGCCTCTTTGCAGAAATGACAGAATTTCTTGCGCATATCGGACTCGCCAAACAAACGCCTCTCGGCGTTGCTTAGTTCGTGGAAGAGCTTAAGCTTTGGTATGCGTGTGCAGAGGATGGACGGAGGGGCGCAGTCGAAGACAGTTATCTGCGATGGGTCAATCGGCTTTCCGTTCCAGTGTGTCAGCTGTTTTCTGGAATGCGTTCATCTATTAGCGGCTACGATATGGCTTCTTTACCCGGAATGAACTTCACATTGGGGCCAGTTGCCAGGAGCCTTTTTATGGACGTCAAGATCTGAGAGTACGTCGACGGCCTTATCGTCCTTACTGGCGTCTTCGCCGTCGAGTCCGAAGTCTGGACTACGTACCGCATTCGTCGCGGAGTCAAGACGATCTGGAGCCAGGCGCTTCACGACTTCGCGCTTCGGATGCCTAAATAAACGAGCTTAACAGACGAAGGTCGTTATAACGAGACCCTCTCAAAGTAATTCGTGGCAGATATCATGCTAAAAAATCATTCGCCTAGTATAGCCATTAACACTGGATAGTCTCTAGTAAGAGGATACCTCTTATCTACCTCCAGAGCGATAACGTCATCGTCGGAGAGTTCTCCAATGTCCACGTCGTCCTCGCTGATGTGATCGGCATCCGGCTCGAAATCGCTGCCAGAACTATTCTCCTCTTCAGACGCGGAGTCAGAGAGGTATGTGATTGGAGTCTTCACAGCAACAGCAACTTTGGAACCCCTGAAACGAAGGTGACTGATAACAATAAACATAACAGAAACACTTACGCAGAGGCATTGTTTCGAACCGGAAGGCGATTTGTCAGGTCCGCGAAAGGTGCACTCTTCTGCACCAAGGTCGACGTTTCAGTGTTCCCACTTGAGTCGGATGCCAGCTTGGTGCGCAAGCGCTTCGCCTCCCTCTTAGACATGGTAACTTGCTCAGCGACCAGCGGAGCGGCGAATCGTTTGGCGGCATTGAGTGTGGCGGCGATACTCCGCGACGGCTTGCGGGAAACGTTGGCACTCGGAAGCGCGGAGTCATCCTGCTCGCCGTCGGATGTAAGCGGGACGATCTCTGGCACTTTACGTCGAGACTTCGGAGGTGATGGGTCACCATCGTGCGTGTAATGAGTAGTCGTAGAGCTGGAAAGAGCTGAGCCGTTTGCCGCTTAATTTCCACATGACTCGACGGATATTTTACCTTGTTGCGACGACATCCTTTCCAATAGGATTCAGAGTAATCTCCTGCACCTTGAAGCTAGATGGGCCTGGAGAATCCAAGCCTCCCGGAAGCGTGAACGACGCGGAGGCAACCGACGTACTTGGGCGCGCCGGCCTTTTCCGTCCCAACAGCAGGCCGTTGACAGGCATTCCGTCGGTGGTCAGCTTTGTCGCGGAGTATTCGATGGTCCTACGCAATCACTGTGTTCAGCACAATCTCTAAAGAACGTTCTATGAGCTCTAAAGCACGCATGAAACTAAGAAGCACAGTATGCAGTGCGCTGTGCAAGACAGGCATAACGCTCGTATCTGACAATGGAGTACAGCAACATTAAGTTTGTCAACAGCGCTTTCCCTTACGAGGACTAAATTTCCGTGAATGGTTTCGGAGCATGCTGGCGAAAACAACGAGCACTACACAACTCTCAAGTGTGCAACAATCCCGCAAACTCCATATATGGTAAATCTCTTCTCGTGACTCATTGACCCCGTTTGACCTTTTGGCGCTGTTCCCCGCCAAAATGACGTGTTACGCAACCATCAGACAAAGGTTACGCGTCGGGTAAGAAAAAAGCTGGTCGCACTCACAATGGCGGGGACTTCGCGGTGACAATGTGACTGTAAATCCAAGAGCCGTGATTTAAGGCAAATGGGTGATTGTAATGAAAAAAACAAAGTTAAGCGCGTGGCGCAAAGACAATAGAAAACAGTAGGCTCCATTCAAATCCGCGCTCCTTTGTCCACAGTTCGAGAATACACTGTGCCAGCGATTTGCGCGCCAACCCACCATGATTACCCCAATGAACTGAGCTCGTGTACGCTATCGCCGGTCACCGCAACCAAAGGGGCTAATATACTTGCAACTAGCCACAGCCAAACTAATGACTAGTCACTAGTCACTTGCAATTCCACATGTCAATGGAGTTTAATGGGCACGGAACTAAGACTCGGCCGCCGCCAACAAGTATGCCGATGAAGGCCATTGAAACTCGGCTGTATCGCCCTCGGAATTTACCCTTTAGCGACCCGCAGAAAGCCGTGAAGTTGACACTCGGAGATTTTTCTGCTTCAAGCGCGATAATCGCAGGAGAGTTATGAAAGAGGGATGAGATTGGGGTTTGTCCTTACTCGATAGTAATGACACCTGTAAAGCATGATAGGGAACACTCTAGGAAGTTGACCTGTAAGACTAAACCTAAAAATCCTTAACGATACTTGATTTCGGAATCAAATATTCACCGGTAATATTTGATTTCGGAATCAAATAATCATCGGCAATATTTGATTTCGGAATCAAATATTCACTGGCAATATTTGATTTCGGAATCATATATTCACTGGCAATAACTGTATTCGGAATCAAATAATGCCGGTGCATAGATATTGTTTTGCACCCTTTGTAGACCTAAGAACGCGTATTTTGATGCTATGCGGCATAAATAAATTTTGTCAACAAGCTCCGAAACTGAAAGCGAACAGAAACTGAAAACTGAACGGAACAAAATAAGCTCCAAACCTAACTTATAGAATCTTAGTATGTCTGTACATAGTGTCTTCCAAAATGTAATCTTGGATGGTCCGGACCTAACTGTCAGTATTTTATCGGTGGCAGAAAGTGAGTGTCGCTAGAATATGTCTGCATAAATAACCGTTTAAGCATTGTATGTACGACCTATGGTCTGTCTTTACATTGGAGCTGTTCGCCCCTCGGGTCTGGATACGATTCCGGTCCGATTCCCAAATAAAACCTATTACCGACTACAGTTAAAAAGAACAGAATACAGCGCCGATTACGATTCGAAATCGTATCGGCAAGATTTACTGTGTAGTAGAGATCGGCACTAACCCCCCCCTCCCCCCGTGCCGTACCCATGGTGACCCCTCCCGTGCCGTACCCCGTATCCGTGGTGGACCCCGCCCCCGTGCCGTGGTGCCGTACCGTGGAAAAACACGGTACCGTACCCGTACCCGTGGGAAAATGTGAATTTTTTGCCGAAAAACAGGCCAAAAATGAATGATGGGCGTATAATCTACGACACGAAGTTGTTTAGATGTTATCCCATAGAGCAGTACGGGGATATAGGCCCGCCGCAGGCGACATCAACAAAATTTTAGTCAAAAATTTTTACGAATTTGGTAAAAATTTGCTCTGGCGGCGTCTAGCGACGGTCAAAAAATTCCAAAAATGGGTACGGGGCCGTGGTAGGGGGGTGGGGGGGGGGGGGGGGTACCCCGTGCCGTACGTACCCGTAGTGGACCCCCCCCCCGTGCCGTGGTTGCCGTGCTAAAAACACGGGTAAGGGTACGGCCCGTACAACGGTACGGGTGCCGACTCTACCGTGCAGAAGATTCCATAGCAAGCGCCCAGAAAAATGTGTGATGCTCACTTGGACAGGGATTACCCGCCGATAGGGGCCTTGAGAGCTATTTTCCACTTAAAGTGCAAGATTTGCGCCTAAAATTCCGTTGGAACGGCCTTCGGCGATCCCGAGAGAACATACGGCAGGAATCGTGGAAGCGGTCTTCGAACCGAATCCGAATACCGATCCCGAACATCGAGGCCGTTCCGATTCTCCCGGGCCCTACTTTGTACGCCTCTGCGGGTCTGCGAAAAGCCGATAGCGGTTTATCGGATATGAACTGAGCCGTACATACATGCCATACACAAACACATTCTGACCTTTGTTCACATACTGCTTAGGATCACTTGAAAGTTCTCCTTCTGCTTCCGGCAGCGCAGGAACTGCACGTAGTACCAGAAAAGCTGACGGTAGCGGTCACTGAATAGGCAGTAGATGCAGATGTTTATGCTGGCGTTCGTCATGACGAGCCTAGACTTTGCACTATACGGGTGGCAATGCTCTGTCGCTCTTACATGTTGCTCCATGGTACGAACGTCACGTACAATTCGTAGAACTCCAATTTCTCCATGATGTTCACGACGAAAGCCTGCAAACTCAGTCGTTGAGGATTCTACTTTAAAAAAAGTAAAGGTAGCCCCGTAGCAAGAAATGCAAAACGTACCAGTGTATTGCAAGTGAGAAACGCCAGTACGATGGCAACGAGCATGCACGAGGTTGAAATTTCCTTCGCCAGCTCTTGTTTCCTCGTCGTATCACCGTACATCTGCAGCTTAGCGTGAACCTTCCGTGACCTAAAAAAGCGACGTTCGCAAAATGTCTTAAATGAGCCTGCCTACCGATGGATGGCAATGATCACCATTGTGTTCACAATGATCAGCGCAGAGAAGGGGATTGCAAACATTATCAGCGTGCTGAAAAGAATTAAATATGCAAGGACTCAGTCCACGCTTAATGATTGCTTTGCGGACGAAACTTACTACGCCCACTCGTAGAAGATCTTCCGGTAGAGCTTATTCATTCTTAGCTCGGTAGGCTTCAGTACGGGCAACTCTGCGTCTATCGGTACCATGTGACATACGTCCGCAATGCGCACCTGCAAGTTAAAATGCGTGATATCGAGCACGGATGCTGAAAATACCTCAAAGAATCTTGTCGTGTTGAACAGAACAGGAAGCGAGAATCACAATTATGATCAGTGCCCTTATGTTCTTGGTCTGGAGCACGCTGGTCGCTCTGAAAGGTAGGCACACTCCAATGAAGCGATGAACGGACATCGCAGTGGTCATCCACACGGAGATGGTCTGCGCAAGGGTCATGAAGGCGTACATGAACGGCGCGGAATAGTAGCTGAAACAGTGTCACTTGAATGAGTGGTCGAGCTGAACGATATCAGCTTCATTCAACTGTACCTAATTGCAGTCATCTTCCACCACTCGAGAATCTCGCCGAGCCTCGGTAGCGTCAGGACGAAGAGAGCGCCCAGCAGTATCACAGAGTCGCTTACGGCCAATATCATCAGATACCAGTTGACCGACTGTTGCCGCATAGCACGATGCGAGAAGATGCGTACTGACTAAACCGACATGGACGCTTTGCAGTGTTGCTATCACCTGTAGACCTTACCATGGCGTTGGCTAGGAGACCCATTATGATGAAGGGCAGCGCCCCTACGCCTGAAAAAAAGTTATTAAGAAACAGTATTTCTGGGCGCCTTTGTCGGTGCTAGCATGAACATACCGAGGAGCCATTTTTCCGTCGACTCGTAGTAGTCGTACTCGTTGACACAGCCTTCTGCCATGTCGACCGTCGACGTGGTCGGCGCGATATGGTCGTCCGCGAGGAGGCCGTCCTCGGTGTGGTTTTGCATGTGGTAAAGTACACGCTCTCTAAATACCAACACTACTATGCATGAAGCGTCGGCGCGGTTAGAAGTAATCGCGTGCCTGGGCAAACATTAAACCGCGGCCTTAATGAGTACCTCAGGGAATTCAGAGCGGCCTTGGTACACGAACAACAGACAAAAATAAATGTTCTCGAGCGGTAGGGATCTTTATCGATCGGATTCGGGTTGTTAATTGCTGCCAATTGTCTCTTGTGAATGGGCGAAAGATTACAATCCTATGGACAACTGCTAGGGCACCTCGGCGAAACCCCCTTGACAGGTGAATCACTCAACCTTACACAATCATGTGTCGACGTGAGGTTATGATCCGTTTTGCTTTCTACTCTTCTATTCCTCCACGACGGGGCAGCAAATGTTGTTAGGGACCAAAAATAGAGATAATACAGCATGTAGTTGATTCTCAAGATACGAACTATGCGCAGGCGATGATAGCTAACGAGGCACGACAGTTAAATCTGGCGCATTCAGAAGCGACTAGCGACCACGATTCGCCCACTTCAGCAGTAATTGTACTTAGCACACACCGGGATTCTAGGCACTGCCCATCGTAGCCTCGTCAAGTGACTAGCTGTTAACCAAAGCGGATTACTTTCACGTAGGCCTAAAGCACGGGATTCTGCGAAATGCTATGGAGCAGGTGACACCAAGCGTTAGGATGGTTAAGCGAAACAGGTAACTCATGGGCAGGATCTTCCCACTATTACGAAGCCCAACGGGTTACACTTCACAATTTGAACGTGTAGCGAATTAGGTACGGTAGCGGCTAGCCAAAACATTCTTATCTCGCCCAGATGATCAGACTCATAGGCGTCTGGAATGCCGATCCCGGTGCTGGTTAGCGACACGAGGGCAGCCGTCGGACCGCAAAGGTGGCTGGCCATCAATCGACCTCAAAATTAAGGCAGTCGGAAGTGCAGCGGCTAAAAAGTGGTGCCGTCGAAGGGAGATTGAAGTCCTCAACGGCTGTCAACAATCACACCAGCGATTGGCGTGAGCCGTGAGCCAAGCGAGACACTGCCGCAAACATGACAGGCGTTATGGGTCCCGCCTGGCTAGAACACGCAGCAAACATGTTCACGTTACCCGTAAGGCTGCTCAGCCGCGTTTAATAATTGCCTACTTGAAGCTTACTTACGACTACCATGACGATGCAACACGAATGCGTCAAAGTGGACAATAAGCAGCATGACGCTGACCTCCCTATCACACGAGTTGTCGCTCCCTGCAAGATTGTATCCTGCCGATCGGGTAAGATGTATGAAGGCTGGCGACGAATGCCCTAGTAACCGAAGCCCTTACCTAGGTACTACTTTGTCACTCCCCTGAATCGAGTCTCCAGTTGCCCAGTTGTTCACGGAAAGAGAGCGAACTGCCCATTTTGAATGGAGTGCCGACGAGTAAAAGGCGTGGGTAGCCGGCTCGCGGTGCTTTTTGTGCATAACTCCAGAAAAGTTACAGAAAGGAGTACAGTTGGAGTCAACGACAAAGTGAAACTCAGACCGTCAAAATAGGAAGAGTATGGACGGCACGATCATGTGCATCGGGTATTGTCACGTCGATATCCCGTCCTCTACGTTCCCGGTACGAGGTCGCCGGGCATTCCGCTAGGATCACCCTAGGATCGGCGCGGTCGCCCGTAAGGTAATTAGTCGATGCAGGTACACCATTTGTCAGGCTAGTCTAGCTTGCGCTTGGCAGAAGCCACCCGGTGATGAGCAAAAACGAGACAGTAACAGGATGTAAAGAGTTACTATAGCAACGAAGGATAAATCGGGTGCCTCCTTCTACGCGCGAAGGATATTAGTAGGTGTTCAGCACGAAATGCAAGTTAATCCCATTGAGTGACATCAAAGTGACCTCGAGAAAGACAATCCGGACTGTGGAGCGCATTCGAAAGCCAGTGCAGTTGCGCACGCTTGTCTTGCCTATTGTCTCAACGTCGGGTCTTAATGAATTTACATCCATGGCATAATGGGGTTTCCCACACCTTGGCATGTGACTTTGCTGCGACATCAACAATAGGCTGACAAAAATGTTCCTGGAACAGCAGCGATCTTGCGAATCCAGTCTGCCCTTGTTTTGTGGCAACAATCACAGTGATAACCATACAGTTCTGGGTTCAGTCTGAAACGCGGAAGCTACTCCTATGGGTGCGCGAAGAGTGGGTGCAAATACGAAACACGCTTGTGGTTAGGTTTGCTTACCGGTAGCGGTATTCTGCGAATGCATTTAACTAACTGTGAAACACTTTATCTCGCGTGGCCGACCACTGCGCAATAATGCGGAATAACCTGCGGGTCGCGTTCACAACGTGTAGGTTGCTACGGGCATTTAAAATTTCGGCGTCTACGCTTGTGCCGACTGCGGACACGATCAGGTCGTAAACAAAGCTTGCGCAAATGGGGCACATGCAACTGCTTGTCGCCCAATCCCCGGGTAATCGCTCATCGACGTTCGGGTCCAACGCGTTGGAGCACGCAAAGAACTCTCGGCGGAGAAGAAGTTATGGCGACGCAGTCGATATATAAGGAGCTACCCTTGCAACCTCTCATGGACGAGTGAATGCAAGCCACATGCCCTCTCTGATTTTCTTTTTATTTAGCCGTCGTAATTTGACGTGAAAGGAGCTTTGTTGCAAGAGCCGGAGCCCGTCACTTTTGCGGTAGGGTTTCGAGATGCGGATCTGGACGAAGCATTGCGCATGCACATGCACGCTAACTAATTGCCAAGCGAGACGACTCTAAGGGTACAACAGTTCCTGGGAAACAAATGATTTAGCAACCCCAATAAGCATTCAACTAGGTAGAATTCCAAAAAATGAACAATCTTATGAACGCGTCCCGTAATCATATGCGCTCGAAATAACCGCTCATTAGAGTAGGGAAAGGTGGAGCCACTTGGAGTCACCGCTCCCACGAGACGCATGAGGAAGCAACGAGAGGGGGCCTTCGCGGCGCTTAAACTGCAATTGAACGCAGAGACGTTTCTGTTCTTCGTGAAGCAGCATCTATGAAGAAGGCTGGTCCGTCATTCTGATATACATACGAGAAGATTGAGAATTGAGCGCGAGACGACAAAGTTGAAGAGCATACGCTCTTTTGTTAGGAGCGAGCAAAAGGCCCTTTGCAAATTGTTAATACTCTGACAGAATCCACCGCTGCGAAAGCCCTGCAAGCACGGCTGTCACCCAAAGACTGAACAACATGAGAGACTTGTTTTCTCCAACAATGGCAACTAAGAACGCGGGTCGGCGCCGAGACTCATATATAAAAAGTGTCAAATGAAAGACGAAAGCGGCGAGCGCACATGTCAAGGGAACGGATTTCGGCAACTTTCCGAGCTCACGGGAGAATTCCGCGTGGTGCCAACTGTGCCCTTTTGACGGGACGCCTACGACCACAACACGGTTGCCGGAACACGACGTTCATTAGTCGGATTATGGGGCAAGAAATCACTGTGTATAATTGGACCTGCATGCTGTACGTGCCTAACTTTCACCCGCTCACGTGAGAGCACGACAAGTGAAAGACAAGTCAAAACAAACGCTTAACAGGCAGGAAGGCCACTTCGTGAACGCCGCTCTTTTTGGGTTTGCTAACTCTGTTTGCGGCAATTTGCCTCTGTTCCCACGGAAGCCTCTTGACACTCCGCGGAACGCTGAATGGAACGCCTATATCGGAGTTACCGAATGATGTCACAAAGCAATTAAGCTTCAATCCGGAAGAACGATACAGCCAGCCTTCGAGTGTTTTGAAGCCTTGTTGAGACTGTGAACTTAGTCAAAAATGGTAGTACCGTATTTTCTCTAAGTAGCCCCCTCCCTCTATTTGCGCTTCCCCTCTATTTGCCCCCCCCCCCAATTATAACTGCCCTGGGGATGTGCCTACTTAGAGCAAATACGGTATGTGCTAAGCATGAGCAGGAGAAAATGTTTGGGGAAACCTAAGTCTCTTAAAATGTAAACCAGTTGTCATTCGTGGTGTACTGTACTTCAATGCAAGGTTTCACCTGCCCTTCATAGCTTTCACGGAAGTTGTCTGTAATGGGCTCCCAAAGGATTGCCTTAACCATCAAGCTAATTAACATTTCATAAAGAGATTGAGGAAGTGCCATCCGTGCCCTCGCATCTTCGGAGTAGCTTCGGGTGGACGCCCAACAAGCAACATCATGCTCGGCGTGTCGCAGCATGTGTCGCGCCCAACTTCTCACGCTTTGCTCCCAAGGGCCTATTTTAGGGACAATTCCTTGAACGAAGCGTTTTCTGGATCGATTGGTCAGCATCGCCTGAGGAGCAGCGAATACCGTGAAATATGATACCTCGCCAAAAATATCCTGACGTGCGGTTTCGATGGCTTTGCAATAAGCGGTCAGTCTTTTGTCGTGAACAGCCGTAGGTTTGTTGGCAAGGATGGCGTGCGGCGAAAGGGCGTTTGGCCGTAAAACTTCAGAAACTCCGTCAGGACGTAAATACAAGCCAGCAAAAACCGGCTAGAGAAGATAGTGTAAACTCAAATAGGCCACAGAGAGATCCTTAAAACAAATGTTTACAAGATGTCTAGGAGATTACTGGCTACTGCTCGATTACTTTGCTCAAGGATTGCCCGTCGTCACTGGGGTCAAACCCAAGTTTGAGAGGGCTAAGAAAAGATAGTCCCACAGGATGGTGTGCCATTATGCAAATTCACTTGGATGCTTTCAAAGGCACTCTTGGGCTTGCTCTCGCGCACCGTGACTCTAAGGCGCCATTTCCAGTTCGCGCTAATCTCGTTTCGCAGCCAGCTCGAAGGGCAAACAATCGGAATCTAATTTACACTTTCTCTGATTGAACCTAAGGCACTCTTAAAAGCGCTAGCGCTTTACAGACGTGGGTCATGCCACTGTCCATTGCTTTTGGTCAGTCACTTGGTTTTGCATTCTGGACACATCATCGTATATTTTCTTCCTTTCTCGGTTCTAAACGACGAAGTATTACCGAATCCTTCCTATGCCCGCAGAGTGATAAAAAACGACGAGCTCTTTTCCGGCCGTTCGCTGGTCATAATCGCGGCAACGTATTTTACACAAAGGCTCTCGATGATGGGTCATCCGAGGCCGAGTCATCTCAGCCGTATCCCGATGAAGTGTTAATCACTCAATAACTGGAAAGCTAAACGGATTTTGTTTTTGGTGTTCGATACACGTGACCGTCGTTTTTTGGTAATGTTCTATGGTTTCCCTGCGGAAATGAAAAAAAGAAAAATAGGTAGAGGTACTTTGGTTCGATGTGCTTGATTCCGTTCATTGGTGGGAAATTCCGACTTACCGTATTTTCTCTAATAAACACNGGGATGGCGTGCGGCGAAAGAGCACTTGGCCGTAGAACTTCAGAAACTCCGTCAGGACGTAAATACAAGCCAGCTAACCGGCTAGAGAAGATAGCGTAAACACAAATAGGCCACAGAGAGATCCAAAAAAACAAATCTTTACAAGATGTCTAGGAGATTACTGGATGCTGCTCGATTCTTTTGCTCAAGTATTGCCCGTCGTCGCTGAGGCCAAACCCAAGTTTGAGAGAGAGTTAAGAAGAGATAGTCCCACAGGATGGTGTGCCATTATGCAAATTCAGTCGGATGCTTTCAAAGGCACTTGGGCTTGCTCTCGCGCACCGTGACTCTGAGGCGCCATTTCCAGTTCGCGCTAATCTCGTTTCGCAGCCAGCTCGAAGGGCAAACAATCGGAATCTAATTTACACTTTCTCTGATTGAACCTAAGGCACTCTTAAAAGCACTGGCGCTTTACAGACGTGGGTCATGCCAATGTCCATTGCTTTTGGTCAGTCATTTGGTTTTGCGATCTGGACACATCATCGTATATTTGCTTCCTTTCTACGTTCTCAGCGACGAAGTATTACCGAATCCTTCCTATGTCCCTAGAGTGATAAAGAAACGATGAGCTCTTTTCCGGCCGTTCGCTGGTCATCATCGCGGGAACGTATTTTACACTAAGGCTCTCGATGTTGGGTCATCCGAGGCCGAGTCATCTCAGCCGTATCCCGATGAAGTGTTAATCACTCAATAACTGGAAGGCTAAACGGATTTTGTTCTTGGTGTTCGATACATGTGACGGCCCTTTTTGGCAATATTCTATGGTTTTCCTGTGAATTTAAAAAAGAAAGAAAAGTATAGGTCCTTTGGTTCGATGTACTTGATTCCGTTCATTGGTGGGAAATTCCGACTTCGTTGTTGAAAAATCGTTGAAAAACCCAAAATTTCGTATTGGGCAATGAATTTTGGCCAGCACCTCTGCCACTGACCTTGCGTGACAAATGACCTGCCACCGCCTGGCGGACAGTAGCACCTTGTGGACACTCACTTAGTCCCCTGTGCGGGCACCGATGTGACAGCTGTGAGCTGATCGCGCTTTTCCCATCTGCTTAACTCGCCCATAAAATGTTTTGCACTGTTAATCATATACTAAGAGTCGAACCGTGGTCAATGATGCCTGCACAAGAAGGAACTTGAAGAACCTTCCCTTGGAGGCCCGGGAAGCAAAGGGACCACCAATTTGTTGCACTTCCGTCTTTGGAGTTGCGAATGCGTGGTATCTCCGGCTGTTTCGGCGATAAAATCACAGCACACGCAAATTGGCTCGGCCATTAGGCCGTGCCGACTCGTTTCTTTCCGGACTTAGTGTTGGCCACACTGCTGCGCCAATGTCGTTCGACCCGCTGAAACATCGTTTATCTTCGCGGATACATTTTGTCGCGTGCATTATCATCAAGAGTTCGAGACTCGTATCCTTCTGTCGAATCTGTCTCTGGAACTAAGAGTCCGATTGTCTTACGTTCTCCGAAACGGCACGTTAACCAACGCTGTCACATAGTTAACCATACTGAGATCTACGAAACCCTTTAATGCTACAAAATAAACAAACGATGCTTCAAACCATTCTGCCGGAAGCTCCAACTCCTTCGCAATGGCTATACTCATCGGCGCCCCGAAGGTTGCGAGAGTAATTGAGTTGCAAATGCACCGGCCAAATGAGTAAGACGTCCGGCGATGCCAAAAACGATGCTCTCACCCTTTTCCTCTTCCGACGCCCGTAAATTCGCTCATTCAGCAGTCCCAAATTCCTCGGTGACCGCCTAATCCTGCGCGACCCCGTTAACCCAGCGCGTTGTCGGCATCTTGTCCAAACCAAGCGTCCTCCTTGGCCGTAGCCATCATAAAGTTTTAACGCTTTCATGATTCGTCATTACCGCGGATATGGATGGCCTTTGTTGTGGGTATATTACAACAACATTCAGGCTCTCGGAATGAAGTCGAATGCTCTCGAATTTGAACGAGTCCATTAGAAGAGATGATGCGACTGTACATTAGGACAACACAGAGTGCGCCCTTCCTATTAATCCTCGTTACATTCGCGTATGACTCACTATGTGATTCAGGTTAGTCACCTAAGTGAGATCGTAAAATCCTAAGTACCCCGGGCATCCATTTAGGGCCACCGAAACTGGAACAGCAACCGCCGGAAACGGTGTGGTTCCAGGCGAACGCTGTGGCTAACGAGAAAAACAAGTTCACACTACCATGCTCCGCATCCGGCGGTCCTGAAACGTCAGTTCAGTTTTTTCTGCACGCTTTTCACCTATGAATTTTAGTTTTGAATGGAAGAAGGATGGAAAGCTACTGGAGGTGGACGGGAAACGAATCATTTGGCAGAAGCCGTCGCAAAGTGGCACGATTATATTCCTCGACCCTTCGCCTGAAGACGAGGGCCACTATCAGTGTTTTGTGGCGAATAATTTCGGAACAGCAGTTTCGAATAAAGTCGGAGTGCGACTTGGAGGTACGCGACTTACCCAAAAAAGTAAGAGGAGGTACGAAACTCAAACGCGCCCTTTAGTGCTTGACCATTTCCCGCAAAGGCCGCTGAGGCAGGTGCATGTGGACGAAGGTGACTCACTTACGCTAGCGTGCGAAGTACCGTACGGCGTTCCGAAGCCGAATGTCTTCTGGATCTACCGTGACAAGACGCAGAACTCTGTTCTGGAGACCATCCGTCGCAAGCATATCACTGTGGATCCGGACGGCAAGCTCCATTTCTCGGCCGTTGAGAAGCACGATGGGCGTCCGAACTTGATCTACGAGTGCGCTGCGACGTCTCCGGTCCTGCATGGCGAATACCGAGCGGGAGACGATATTCAACTGATAGTCCATTCTAAGCAACGTTCGTTTAGGCATAGCTATATTCTAGACATTGCTTTCTTCGTAGGTAACCTTGGCAGCGAAGCGCACTCGTTGTACCTTAGCCCCGAACAAGTTACTGTCCGAGCTGGTGAACGAATGAAACTCATGTGTATTTTCGGCGGCAGGTTAGCAAACGCATCAACGTATCAAGTGTTAGCTTGTGACTACTCTACTTCAGGCCAGTACCGACCATCCACTGGAGTCGTACGGACGGCAGTGATATGCCGACAAAGCGCATGCGCGATCTAACAAGCGACGAATCCGACTACGGCAAAGCATTAATTATCGAGAACGTGCATCCGGAGGACGCGGGCACTTATGAGTGTCAGTCGCAGCACATCCGTCATCGCATTCGAGTCAGTGTGACAGGCAAGTAAGGTCTTCGAAGGAACACTGGACAAAGCCGTCTTGCAGAGGCGCCTTATTGGGACTTTGAACCACCATCTGACGTGACGCAACCTGAGGAAAGCACCGTAGAACTGAACTGCCTTGCGTCCGGCAATCCACCTCCACTTATTCAGTGGTCCATCAACGGCGTCCCGCTGCATGGTGAGCACGTTGAGCGTAATTCCGAGGCTCATCTGACCAGTTTCAGAGCTGCCAGATAACGACCGACGGCTTGTGTTGGACAATGGACGCATCCTCCGCATACAGAACCTTGTTCATGACTTTGACACAGGAGTCTATCAGTGCAATGCCTCGAACCCTCTGGGCTACGTCTTCGCCAATGCATTCGTCAATGTCAAAGGTAAGGTCCACTGTCGAAGGACTGTGTTGCATTACTGTCGCTATGCAGCACATGCACCTCGATTCACGATGCCCGACAAGCGAGTTTGGAAGGTCATTCGGAAGTCTACGGTGGACATGAGCTGTGACGTTGAAGCCGCGCCAGACCCCGTCGTACGATGGGTGGATGCCAATGATCAGGTTTCGACAATGACAGTCTTCAAAAAATTATTCCGGTTTTTTTTGTTTAGGCGATCACTCTGGTCCCGGGGAAGATTCACGTAAGTATAAGGAGACAAGTGTCATACTCTGCCCTTTGATATGACCGCTCTTTAATGATTGGAATGTGTTTAGTTGTTCCCCAACCACACCCTTCGAGTGTTTGATGTCAGCACAGCCGACGAAGGAGTGTAAGTAGAAGAGGAGCCAAGGGGCATAATTTTCCGTTTGATATGCCCCCGCTTTAATGAGTAACAAGTACTACTGCAGGTATTACTGCAATGTAAGCAACAAGTACGGAATCAACAGAGCGTACAACAAGCTGGAAGTCTTCAGTATGTCTCACCATGTCTTTTTCCTAGTGGTACGCCTCTTTTAGATCCCACATACTTCGTGCAGGTGCCGGCTCCCAATCGCCTCGTGGTTGAAGCGTTTGATTCGGTTGAGCTACGCTGTGAAGCAACTTCGGATCCGCGCTTGGACATCGACTATAAGTGGTCGCATAACGGCAAGCCAATAAACGCTACTCCTCTTTTAACGTAGGTCGAGCACGTTCTGGTCAGTAGTTGGCACACCGAGTTTAGTAACGGCGTCAGCATATTGAGGCTAGACAACGTACGTGGGCGTGCTTCTGGGCGGATCGATTGCGCCTCTGTGACGGATGTGGATGTCAAAATCTCTGGAATGGAACTGATTGTGAAAGGTACTAATCTGATCATTCGCGAAGCGACAAAGAGGTCGAATTCGTTGTAGATACGCCGGAGCCTCCGATGGTAACTTCCATTGACTGCACGTCTCATCGGGCACTTGTCGAGTGGCGACGGTCTGCAGAGCATGGCTCAGCGATCAGCCACTATACGGTACGCTTATAGGTCTACACGAGCTAAAACTGCTCAAACTGTTTGCATAAAATGTATTCGCTAACTTGCTATAGGTGGAAATGATGACGGGCTTCCGGCCAGGGAAGTGGGTCGAAGTGCTAACGGAGAAAAACGTTCGGCAGGACAGCTTCCAAGCAATCATAGCATTGTCACCCTGGGTTTGTTTGAGTTGCATAATGCACAATTCAAAGAATTGCTTAGGTGAACTACACGTTCCGAGTGACGGCGGATAACTCCTACGGGAAGAGTAGCCCGGGTATCGACGAGAATGCGTCATGCTCTACACGACCCGCTGTTCCGCATTCCAACCCGAATGGAGTCGTCGGTTACGGGAACGCACCTGACAACCTGGTGATCCAGTGGCAACCCATGGACAAGTACGACTGGAACGCACCCGAACTAAGGTACCTCATCCGGTACCGGATGAACAAGCCGGACGAACAGTGGCACGAGTTTCTCGTGGAAGACCCTCTCGCTGTACGCTGAAATTTGGCGCTAAGGACTACACAAACGAGTTTAGAACCACACAATTATTCGAGAACAGCCTACCTACCAGGAGTACCAGATTCAGGTGAGAGCAGTTAACGCCGAAGGCATGTCGTCACTGGAGCCAACCACCGTAATCGGATATTCGGGAGAGGATGGTGTGGCCATATTCCGGGAAGTATACCACATAACTCAGTTTAGTTCCCGAGGAACCGCCTCAAAACCTGCGTGTCGAATCGGTTCACAACTATTCAACGGTACAGCTCACTTGGGACGCAATGCCTCCCGAGAAGCTTCGAGGGCGCTTCAAAGGCTACAAGGTACGCTACCCTATTTATGGTCTAGGGCTTTCAGTGTTTTACCCCGCAACGTTTAGTTGGTGTATTGGTTTGCATCCGATCCCTTCCTGAAGGACCACATTATCGTCGGACCGGCCGAGACTAGCGTAATGCTTACGGAACTCAAGGCTATTAGCGGGTACAGTGCACAAGTGCACGCGCTCAACGGACAGTACGAAAGTGGGCCGTCGAATAGGGTCACATTCAAGACACCTGAAGGAGGTACTGCTCTGACATTGGAATAAAACATGTCGCCTAATGCTTTAGCTCCTTCCAAGGTCCATGACTTGCGAATTCACGCAGTCGGTGCGACGTCTATGCTTGCAACGTGGCAGCCTCCGCTATTCCCGAATGGACAGCTACGAGGCTACTTCATCACGTTCGAAAGTATGACAATGGTGATGGCCATTATTTCAAGGGTTCACTTAGATTCGAGTAGCGGTGAAATCGAGGAGACATACGTGTTGCACCGCCAGCTATTTTACCTCCACGAGCAGTTAGAGCCCGATTCACCCTATAGGATTTCGGTCTGGGCAGAAACGTACGGCGGCGAAGGACCGGCCGTGATCCGAACGATTCGGACATGGCCACTGAGGGGTATGAATGAGCAGATTGGCCTGATCGACCGCATTCTGCTTTAGACCCGGACGTACCGCTCTTTACCGTACGCTCCACGACTCCTAGCGTCCTCTACGTCGACTGGCATCCTTCAAACGGAACAATATGGAAGATGCCCGGGTCCGCTTTCTACGTGAACTACTCAAAAGCAGGTATCGACCTGTTTGCTACTGCGCTTTTCTATGTTGTATCCTTCCAGGTTCCGACGAATGGATCCAGTCTGAGTCAATCAACTTGCCGATAACACGCATTGAGCTAGCGAACCTTGAAGAAAGCACTGACTACATAATCGTAGGCGTAGCTAAGGATGGCGATCGTGAACGTCGTTCGTCCTACTTCGAAGTTAGGACCGAGAGCCGTCGTATGATTTCGCACATTAACACGGGTAATCACACGATCGCTACGGGGCTCTGCGTTGACATGATATTTTCAGAGAACCTGCAACAAGCTGCATGGTTCATAGCGGTACTCATCGCTCTTGCGCTTGCTCTCTTTATCGTCGCACTGATTTGCTGTTGCGCCCGTCGTCATACCGGCAAGTATGCGGTCAAACGTCGCGAAATGGAATTCGGACTTGGTCATCGTCTGTCCGGAAAGCATCCGGGCGAAGATGACGACGAGCATAAGTGCGTAAAATCCAAAAAGTAGTCCCACGTTCCTCATTCCAGGAAGTTCATGGAGTACCAGTACGGGTCCAACTACACAAAGGATAGCGGGTACAGCGGTGGCATGGGCATATCAACGATAGCAGAAGAGCCGGCCACCGAGACCATCGTGACGATTTCTGGTGCGTCCAATGCTGCCGACACTCTCTGAGCCGTCCACCTTGTGTAATCGCTTATCTAGTCGTCTTTCCCGTGCCACGTTACGGCAAATTTGATCTCTTGTACGTCCTCTTGGAGAACCCACATTGGAAGTATTTCACATCGCTGTCCTGCAGATTTCTTAAGTTATGACTTTTGTACTCATATCAAATGTCGTATTGCAGCCAGACAGTACGACCACGTTCATCCGTCGGAGTGTGCTTTGCATAGCACATGCTCTTGAACTTGTACTACTTGTTCTCGTATGATCCTGCCAGCTTTGGGATAACAAAGATAAGCTCTTTATTCCATAATATCTCGCATAAGGTCAGCAACATTATGCGACCCTATGTGACCGTTAATACTCGATCAACACCGAATAACAGAGAATCATCGTAGAAGACCTGAGATGAGGGTCAGCAAGTACATTGGGCAAACGTGGAGTGGTAATACTGGGGCAGTGATGCGCGGCAAACGTGAAAGACTAGAGCATCAAACGTGAAAGTGTTGAAAGGATCGGGTTCTCTGCGTTCAACTTTTTGGTGCAAAAGAGTTCCAAAACACGTTCATCTTTTCAACACTGCGCAAGGCATTACAATTTGATATGTTCCGCATGCAACCACAAGAGACTTTTCATCTAAGCGTGGCGTAGATATGCTCTGGCTCTACGATGGAGCAGTGAACAATTTGCCGCAAGCGTTCACCCAGTCGTTGCTTTACCGACACCGGATCCTGGTCGAGCATGTCTACGAGTCGAAGGCCGTTTGCCTTAACCCAGTTGAGGAGTTCTCCAACGGCCGTCGTTGAGCTCATCCCTTCACCGAAGGACTAAACGCGCAGATGCAAACATTACTTAACCTTGTCAAGCATACCTTTGACAATGACGATATGTGCTCGTAAAAGACCTTATCGCTGATGGGTGGCATCTGCTGGACTCTACGGAACATTTCGGCGGCAACCGGTCGATACCTGAAAGACGGGGGAAATTGGTAAGATGGGCAGCACCCTCGGCGCGGTCCATTGACTGGAAACTGACCTGCTGATTTCCTTCGCGAAGAGCAGCTTACTCGAGGGACTCTCCTTCCCGAGTGGTATGTCCGAGCGGCTGAAGGCGTCGATCATCGTCTGACCGATGACCACGAACGAGGAGTCCAGATAGTGTTGTCGCTGGACATCGAAGAGGCAGTCAGGGTTGTGAATTAGCTGCATCCAAAACCGCAGTACGACTGCGTTCGTCTTCCTAAACACCATGCCGCTAGTTCACAAAGACCGCTAAGAGCTTACCAGGAGTGAATCACTTCCGGATCAGTGATGCCGTTCCGACTAGCTTCGTGGTCAAGCATGTCCAACACGTATTTTAGGATAAGTGGCACTGCTTCACAAGAGTCCGAAAAGGTGACTGAGTCGAAGAATGCTTCCACAAATTGTTGCACAGTGCCTTTGCTGAAAGCGTCTGGCTTAGCCTTGGCTCATCTGGATGCGGCCTACCACATCAGCAAGCGTGTTAGGTACACCTCTGGGAGGTTTCTCATAACGCCTGCCGACGACTCTTCCGTGTCCTGCTGCCGTCGTCGCTTGTCCGTGGTAGGATGGCTAGTGGCCGGTGGCGTCAAGTGATAGTACTGGGTATCGTGACAGGACAAGGGCGACGTTGAGGCTTCGATCAAATGGGCCGAGCTCCATGCCGAGCACGTGGTATCGCTGGATCCACCTAGACATAATCCGCAGGTCAATCGATAGCCGAATAAACCGCTTACTTCTGAACGTATACGAATGTGAACTCCTCGTTTGCATTGTCAGCAGCGCATTGTTGGGAATGTCATAGTAGGCCACGGTGTTCAGCTTCTTTTGCCCCTTAATTTGTGGTCGATCGTCGTCCAGAAGCAGGATGCAACCACGCCTCGGGCACTTCCATTCTACAATCCTTTGAGTAAGCACAGTGCATCGATGGTACGGCTTTTAACCCTTACAACTACTGACGGCAATGCGACAGTAAAAGCCTGCTAAGCCCTTAATGCAAGACGAACCTAGGTCGAACTGATCGGTGGCGATCCGAGTGGAGAACGGCTGATTCCGATAGAGCAAATCGATCAACTTTGACTTCACCTGGGAAATGGTATCACAATCCAGGACTTTACACGTCACCGGGGCCTGGTCGAACCCATCCGCAGGAATCACGAGCAAAGTCTAAAATTGATTTTAAGCCGATAGGACAAATGACAACACATACCACAATCTCTGCCTCAACGGGTTCACGAAGGAGATTCTGCTCCGATAGCGAGTATCGAGCGTTGCCGGTCACGCTGTCAACAGGTCCCTTTTCGATCTGGCACTTCAGCGCTTTATAGAGGACGAAGAAATTACGCCCCGGACCCGTAGCGCTTTGCAAGTATGAAAAGAGGCAGATGGTGAGCCAATGCTGGAACAGTTTTTCGACGAGGCTCTCTGACCGGCGGAAGAGGAGATGCGGATGTTTTCCCTAAAACACTTGCTACATGCTATACACATCTCGTCAAAACGTTTAGGGTGTTACAAGTCGTACGTTAGCATTCCGCTCAATGTGTTGCGACAGGAGCAACAGTATCACGTCCGTGCAGTAGACCATGTTGCGAGAAAGAGCGACAATCAGTAGGGAACTAAGCGTCGATCGCTCTGACGTCGTTATTGACTGATCACTTTCGGCCATTTGAACCAGCACGACGAGGAACTGTCTATTCCAGAGCAAGGAGTCAAACTGCGCCAGGGCCATTGGAAGCTGGCTGCAAAGACAGGCTATTCGAAAGAACAAGCGGAAGCAAGGGAATACCTCGAGTATATGCTCATTCCGCCGCCGCCATAGCCGTTGAGAATGGCTGCATCCGTCGAATCTCGAAACAGTAGCCGGGAGACGAACTCCGCGCGATCGTGATAGGGAATACCGGTGTCGTCAATCGTTGCCTTCAAGTCCGTTAAAATATCGGTTTGCAGTTCAGCAAATGCCTAAAAGCAGGGCTTAGCACTTTTTTAGCACAGAGTTCCTCACCTGCTTGCACTCATTCCGAACACTGCACTCCATCTGTTCCAATTGGAGTTGAATTCGCTTATAGACCCGGTCGTGTTCGCTGGAGCGTCGTCGCCACAGAAGGAATACGAGTAGCGTCACGGCTCCCAGGACTCCAACAGCAGAGAGCGCAATCAGGACCAGTCGCATGCGATTCAAGCGAAACAGGTCATTCCCCGACAAGTCGTATTCGAGCATGCCGAGCTCTGCACGAAGAGCCCCGACATGGACCACGACAAGAGGTCGACCGTCGCTCAGCTCCACTCCTGCGTCGTCAGTAGCTGACGGTTGCACATCGGGTAGACGGCACAGAACTTCGTGGGCCTCTAGCATGAACACTTGACATCTCTCCGTACCGACGGTTATCTACAAGATGCACATACTACATGCTCGCAATATGTTTCTACGTACCATGTACTCTTCGATGGTAGCTGCTTGAGACAAGTAGTTACCGCGAATGATTAGCGGTTGGTCAGGCGACTGCATCTTCACCCCCTTGAAGGGTGAAAACTGCGGGTCCGGGACAGTGGTTAGCTGCACTCGGTAGCCGAGGTTCTGCACCGCACGCACGCCGTCCATCACGAAACCAACAGGCCAGCGTGCATAGGTGGACTTGCGATGCGTGGCAGACAGAAGAAGTCGCGGAGAACGGCAGTGCATGTGTGAAGAGTTGTGGATTTGACAGTCGCCGAGTTCGGACACTACCTCCGTTGGGCTATCCACGCCCGCGAGCAGGTACATCTTTGCCGAAAGTACTGAGTCGAAGTTGCTTCCCTAAAGTCAGAGTACGTTAGCGGTAGGTAAATACTAAGTCGGTCAATGCCTGCAATAATGCTTACAGTTACGACGAGAAGGCGTCCACCGCTCTCAAAGGCCGTCGTGGGTTCTACGGATGCCACCTCGGATCGGCCCGGTATGTGTACTTGGCGTTGAACAGCCGCACAGCGTTGTCAATTTGAACTCGCATTGCCGTAACTGTGTACATGCGGGAACTCGGTGACGTCAAGCAAATTATATGCTCGTTCGACCTCGCCTAAAGTCAGTCGTTCAACTGCAAAGCGAATAGGTATGGTATACCTCAGGAAGAACCTGACACGGAAGATTGTCCAAATGCACGGAGACGTTGGAACCGACGTGCAGATTGTCGCCGTAGATGGAAAGCTGAGTACCACCAGAAATCGGCCCAAAGACTGGGTAAACGGATCGCGGTGTCGGGCTGCGGAAGTGGAACATGGTGGATGATTCGACGCTGCGCTTTCCCGTCTTCCCGATTGTTACTCGCACTGGACCTGCAGCGGTACCCTTCTCGAGAACGCAGAGAATCCTGAATGAGACAGTGGCATTCACTGTGGCAGAATGCTTGCAGCACAGATAAGCTAGGTATTGGCTCGTACCGAACTGATATTTGGTAGTCGGTGACGTGGCATTTCGACCCAGCAACGAACACTCTGCCCTGTACGTCTTGTATCCGTGACCCAAGATCGCGTCCGCGAATTTCGACAACTGTGCCTCCTTCTTCAGGCCCCGATTCAGGAGTGAACTAAATGGGACGGAATCACGGCGTACGCAAGCAGGAGACAGCTTTACTTACCGAAAGAATAACGGGTTGCGTGCACAGAGCATCAGCACGCGGCTTTTCCGGTACCTTCAAGCACTGCTCGTGGTAGTGGCAGCCACCGTCGCACCAAACACATCTCCATTTTGGGTCCAACGACAGACATTGCGAGCAGTCGCTTGCCATTTCTTGACACTTGTACACGGTCACTGAAGCGTAGGGTATACACAAGGCCGATATTGTCTACCTACCCGTGGTCTTGTCAATGACGTCGTCGCCTCGAGTGAGTTCCAGGCTGTAGTTCTGGCGCGGTATGCTCGGTGTGTAGCTGAGCCTAGCCGGAGAACAGCCTACTTCACCGTCTCGCAAGACTGCGGGTACGCGAAGCTTGCGTCCTCGAACCGACTCGTCGGGCAAGTCGGGAGTGATCACGCAGAACAATCCTGCTTCGGACGACTCGCTATTGGCACCTGGGTCCGCATCGTCGTTCATGTTGAGGACCGTGAACGCCACTGACGTATTGCTCGAGTCCGCTACGAGAATCTCAGGTCCTTTGCCGCTGATGCGAGCGCATTCGTGGGACCCTGCCTGAACGCACAAGTGGAGTCAGAAACAATTTGGGGACACTCACCGATGCCACGCAGCTATCATCGGCATTCCGACACTTGCGATCCGCAGCGCACCACTGGCAGTTCCATTTTGACGATGCGCAAGCCGTACAACTAAAACACGACGGTGTAAGATAAGGGAACGTCCAGAAATTATGTTAGCATAACTAAGCCGATTTTTTACCCCCCCCCCCCCTTGTTAACAGTTGTTAACAGTCGCCCGACCCCCCTCCCCCTTGTTAGCTAACAAAAATTTTTAGGTCATTTTACCTAGTGTGAATTCCGGAATTTCAACGGATTGCGTTTGCCAGCATGGGGTGCATGAAAATTGGACGTAGGGAAAGGTCATAAAAATGGCCCGCCGCAGGCGATACCAATGCTATTTTAGGGTTAAAATTGCTCATAACAAGCGAAAAATTCGCTTGTCGGCGCCTGCGGCGGGCATTTTTTCACCGCCTGCTGTTAACGTTAACACCCCCTTGACCCCCCCTTGTTAGCAGGGGTTAACAAATCGCTGACCCCCCTCCCCCATGTTATGCTAACATAATTTCTGGACGCTCCCCAAGGAAGTGTCAACGTGCTCTTAGCGCAAACCGAATGTTGTCTTTTAAAGGTTACGATTTTGTCCATTTGCACGTTGAAGGCTGCGAGCTTTTTAACTTGATGTATCGGCTAAAACTTACATAGAATGCATGCTGCAGTCGAAAAATGTGAAGGTCTGCGACACGATGTTGTTTCTTGACGACTTGCTTCTAACGCTTAGCTCCACGTTTGCGTAGTCGCTAGTGACCGTCTGGCTGTTGGTGATGCGTGGTCGTTCGTCAGGCAGTCCACACGTTATGCCCGAATGCGACCAGTTACCAAACGACTTGAACGCACCGAAGTAGCACTCATAGAGCTAAATCACTGAACGGTTAAAGCTGGCCCGTTTCAAAGGACCGACTAACCTGTTGGTCCGTCGGTTCCGGAAGATCAGCAACGGGGACGAAGACGCTGCTAGACCGGCTTGCGGAAACAGAGATGTTATGTGGATTGAGAGAACCGGATAGCCGCGGACACTTTCGAAGAATCGAAGTTTGGCACTGGGCCTGCGACGTGCACTTGCCATCCAGTAGGCACCATCCACATAGCGGATCTCGATTCGCCAGGCACGCATCGCAGCTCGTCTCTTCGCCGCATACGGTTGTGCTCACGCTCAACACCTGAAACGATCGGCCCTTGTTTGTGCGGTCAATCTTTGACGTTTTCTCCATATTTTGGGATACTTTCGGGGAAACGCTTTGCTCCCGAATACTGCTCAAGACTGATCCTAGGAATTTTGCTGGGGTAGTCTGTACGGCTGCTTTGTTGCCCTGATTAGCGCTCCGCTTTCCTTGTCTCCATTGCCACGGTATGCGGCACTCTTTAGCGCATTCGTTTTGAGGACTACAGATAACGCTGTCGGCGTGCATCCCGCAAAACAAAGAGCGGAAAGAGAGGTAATGCGAGTCTGTGACATCTGGAGCACGTCGGGCGGAACGATATCGTCCGAACGGTGGCATGGGTACGGCACACTAGACCCTGATAAAACCCATATGGCTGTCGGTGACTTCTTTAATGCGCGCCGCGGGAGACGCAGGATAATTTACGGCACGCTGCGACTCAGCGGAAGTTTATGGGTGAATGATAACGCCAGATCTCTGATGTGAACAATACGACGATCATGGACTCAGAGAGGTCTACAGGAGTTGCGGTTATCTATAGCCGTAGGAAGAATACCGAAAAGCCTATTGCCCGAATGTTCCGCGCGAGCAACGAGCTACGTCTTGGCACTGAATGGGAACTGGACAGACCTCTTTTCCGTTGATCGCAAGGTAGTTCTTGTCGTCGACGAAGAGAAGCTTCTCGACAGCGTCCGGCCCGGATACGAACTCGTTGTACTTCTGCAGATTCCTCGTGTGTTCACCAACCAGTTCCATCTAAACGGATTTCAGTTAGCCACAGCGAGCACAAGGCTTATATTGGCGAGCACTGTATACTTGAACCATGCCATTTTCTACCACTCAGCTCATGGGTTAACTGGGAAGTGTCTTGTCCTTCCGCCGCTGCCTACTTTGTGCTGGCTCTCTACTTCTCCTTCATACTTATATGTCTGCCTAAGTGAAGCAAGTGGCGAATTCCATCAATATGCCATTTTTAAGTGTCCGGGTCATCATCTGCCAATAATCTGCTAAGTGGCCCGCAATCCATCATTAGTTTTCCACACCTTTTCACCACCTTTCCGCAGGGCTTCTCGCTCAGATATGCAAGACCTTCCTGAAAACTGGTCAGTCCTCAATGCTTTGTTAGTGCAGTGCTCGACGGGGGGGACGACGCCGAGATCGCAGTAAATCACTCTATGGCGGTATCATTAACACATCGACGCCCATCGAATGACCTCTAGCTGTATGTCGCCTCCGCGAGCTGGCAGAGGAAGCCTCGCGAGAAACTCGATGCCCGCCGATCGGTTGCAGAGATTAGCCATTTGAGCAGCTGGCAGTCCCAACTGATTAACTTGATGAAGTGCAAAATTAGCCTAATTTCCGAGATCTATTGTGCGAAAATAAATGGGACTCCTACAAGCCCGAGCTTTATCTTGTTCGGCAGGAACTGTGGGCCTTACTCTTAGCCATCCAATTGTGCACTGTCTTTCAAGCCGCGATTACCTGCATGATCTCGCCAGCATCGGTGCCCAAAAGGACAAGTGTGTGCTCGTTGACGACGCGCGCATCCAGGCAGCGCAGGACCCGGTCTTTGTATTGTACGGCCGCAACTTGGCTCGCTTCGATGGCGCCGCCGACGCCCAACTGGCAGGTGTCTTCCGCGAGAGGTAGATGCGATTTCTGAATGGATTGCATGAAGAACAAGAGAAATGCTTTGACGGAAACTAATGAGATTGCCAGAACTAAAAGGAGCTGAAGGCCATAAAATCTTGCGGTCGCCGCCGCATGGAATACGGTTGTGGGAATAGCGCGTGCAAACATCTACGGAAATGATTAATGTCGGATCGAAAACAAAGGAAACATCTGCAGCGTACAATTCACGTCCTTGGGCCGTAGTGGAATTCGGTATTCTAATGTGAGGAACGTTGCGCTTTTTAAAGTGCCTCCAGGAGTGCGACCTCGCGCCTCAAGTACGGGGATCATCACTTACGTTGAAGCACTTGGAGTCCCGGCCGATGTGTGGTAATCCGATCGTATCCGTCCCCGCACGGCATCGATCGATGTTGTAGAAAAAAGTAAGCCGGATTTTGGGCAGCTGGAATATGCAGATCGCTGAACGGCGGCCATCCGAGTCCGTGAAAATGCCAATGAGTTCTTCGTCCACGCGTACCAGGGCTTGGAGTCGGCCAAACAGGGCGTTGTCGTCGCCACGGCACTGGATCTCGATTTCACTGTACGATACGTACCTGAACATTGCAAGCTTGCTTTCCATTCCCATCAAAGCCCCAAGATCTTGTGCTACAAATTGCCTTCATTACTGAGTCCATGTAGTTGGCATGCCCCTCAGTTATGTCATGAGAACCTCCGTCGGACCCCGGTCAGCGCATTATTCGCTGCTTAATTATTGATCACCGACCAATTATCGGACTAAGTGACGGCGGACTCGCGAGCGCTTTCGCTCGTTCCTCGCAACGCTCCCGGGCGCGTTTGTTGTTTCCGGGACGGATTTTCGCGCGCTATTACAAGGGATATGTGCCGCTTGCTTGACTAATTAGTCCACCACCCATAACCTGCCCGCGCGGTACCAGCCTATACGAAAGCTGACTCAGATTGCTGCCGCGTGAGAAAACACCATAATTATGGGAATACCGCCTGGCTTGTGACCAGTGTCCTACGAAGCGTCTGACCGAACAAAACATGGGACCTACGCTAGTGTTTTCGGAAAGCACCAAGTCAATTACTTACTTGTCATCATTCTGGCACACTCTCACAAGGCGGGAGACCGTCGGATTGGCGATGGACGGCGCTTGTACGTATTTGTTCTGTACGGTTGCGAAGTATACGTAGTGCTCGTCGAGAAACGCAGCGATATACTGCACTCGGAAACGAGTTCGGTATTCTGCGCGAATGTAGACGGCCGCTTCGCCTTCGATGCTTCCCGAGTTGATTGGCAGCAGAGAGGACGTAAGACGTGTGGCAATCGCCGGAAAACCTTCCCTGAAATGACTGGGGTAATGCTGGTTACATGCCTGGAAGTGTTACCTGTACGGAGTGTCGTAAGAGTAGGTGGCAGCAACATAGATCCGTTCGCTGTCCTTCCCCAGTAAAGACACCGTGGAGGCATTGGCCGAGTTCGCTGCTACCGGCACGGTGCTGTTGCGAATCGTTCGACGCAAGTTTCCTGCGTCCCGGATCTCGCAGATGCCTTGTCGGACCGATCCGCAGGCTAAGATACCGTCGGTACCCGGAAGAACTTGTAGGATTTTGTTGTAGTTGTCGGTATCAACAATGGAGCTCCGAGGTCCGACGCATGATGTCAGTTCAGGATTGCATAGTGGACTGTCTAGCACCGGGCCCGTCACGGCTTCGTCGATCAGCGAAAGGTTCGTAGCATGCAGGCAATAGAGCCTATTGACGGCACCGACGTAAACCTAAAGCATGACGTTGGCTTCGCTTTGCAGCCTGATGCGTTCGGCACATTCAAGGCTCTGGTAAGGTACAACCTAAGGATTTACCTTGTCGTTTGCCACAAGAACATTGTTCACCGAGGACCCGGAGCGGAATGTTGCGACTACCCGTGACGAAGCTTCAGCAGAAACGGCAATAAGCCAACTTAGCAAGAAGAAGCAACGAATGTCGATTGCAAGTAGATACATTTAGGCATTCTAAATGAATCATCATAATTACGGCTGGAAGCCAGGGCAAGATGGTATCGCATCGCGGTTTGGAATTAGTCTACGCAAAACCTGATTCATGCCACAAGTTGCATAACGCGAGCAACGAAGGCATTGCGAGTCGTCACTCGCCAAGGTACGCCACACGCGTTTAGGTGCATGGAGAAGAAAAGTTCGCGAGATAAGTGTCAGCCAATGTCAATCATTTTATCGCGATGTTATCTGCGTGACAAACTGCGCGACACCTCGCGCATGCCTTGGGCATTTGCATACGCATGCCTTCGCCATCGCAGCCTGTGAACTTCACCACAGGGCAAAAAAAGGGTGAGAGCGGTATGCTCACGGTCTCGTAAAGCCAGTGCGAAAAAGAGCGGGAAATGCATGCGTAAGCTTGAACTGCAGATATCCAATTAATTCCTTACACGGCACGGCACCGCCGCTGTTAGCATAGATGAAAATGAGGCGTGACATGAATGAACCTACTGGTTTGCTATGCAAACAAGCGCGGACCGCGCCATCGCGGGTGTGCCCCAGCAAGACCATGGCTTAGACGGACAATCTCATGGGAGAGCCTCGAGCAGGTTATTAACATCAAGTTAGTAAACGCCAACTCGGAGAATACGTAGCCTCATGTTAAACGGAAAAGTAAAATGCGTAGAGTCAGGTTAAACACAAATGAGTGAAATGGTTGCGGCACGTTCGGTGATATCGCCCGACCTCCAGAAACCTGGGCTCCGCCCGGCCAGACCTCGCCCCGCCTGCGCTGGCTACCACCGCGGCAAATGACCCCTAAAAATAGCGAGGACTAACGCTATCAAGAAAAAATCAGCGAAATATCATACGACTCGAAAATCAGATCGACTGTGATATTTTCGAAAACCAGCTTCGAGTGGTGATATTTCCACCAGAGCACACTACTCTGAGAGCTTGCTTTGTGCATTAACGCTGCACAAGCAATTGCGCGCAACGTAGCAATTACAAATTAATCGAATTCCACCTAATCATAACGTGTTCGCGGGCTTTACGAGGCCCCGCTTATGGGGCACCTTCCGGGTAAACCACAAATTTTGTACTAGCGGTGCAAGAGTCTGCGGCCTATTAAGCGGTTGCCGATGACTTTGTAATTTTCGACTGACCGGAGCGACTGAAAGAGGAGCTCACGGAAGCAACGAAAGGCCGCCTGTAGGGCGTAACTTGATCGCTTCGAATCGCATTCGGGCATCTCCCGCCGGCTGGTGGTCAGTTTTCACCCGCTACGCTACCAGCGGAAAACACGGGCATCTAAGGGTCACTGCTGCTCGTTAACCTAGCAAAGCTACTTTTGGCAAACGGATAAGACTTACGCGCAGCTAATGTACTTCGTTTTCGCAAATAGGTACAGGTCCTCATGCAGGACCAGGTGTGTTTCCGCTTGTTCGGATATCCGGCTCCAACGGCCATCATGGTCTAAGGGGAAACACTGGCAGGGATCAGCGACGAGCGAAAGTGGACGATGGAATAATTACGGAGTGGCAAATTCACCTCTCGTCACGCGCGCCCCATAACCGATCCCGCTGCGTTCCAGGCACACGCACCGAGGAGGCGCTCAATTAGCAGCCGTGAAAGGCGCAGAAAGTGGCTTCTTAGTGAGTGACCGGGCAACGCTGCATGCTCGCTCCACTGAGTTTTCTGCATAGAGGCGGGAGGAAATGGTGGGGTGTCCTTACTTAGAGGTAATGGACATTGGGAACTGGACAACGGCCTATTCAAACTTAACTACACGCCGGTAAGACACGTGAGAAAATTATTCAGCAGTGTGCCCTGGTTCAAACCAGTAAACAGGCGAGGTATAGCATTAAATAAAAATATATTCATTCAGACCCCTATTTTATGATAGAATCACGAAAGCGCTTCATTTCCATCGTAAGGATGGATTTTATAGGGGATACAAAGAGCACCAAATATGCCATACGCATATTTCCAGGCACGACCGTTTTGCAAGGCGAGTGAGTTGGGTACGTGAGTATATGCAAAGCATCTTCCTGACTTACTAAAGGTACAATGGTTGCCCCTCTAAAATGTGGCTATGATGGAGCAGATCCACGACGGTCTATGCAGAAGCAAGTCTGCTAAAGCAGAAGCAGCGTGGACATCAGCCAGGTACCGTTCACAGAGATGGGAATCCACAATGAACACATGATCGAGTATCGAAGCGTCGAACGGTAAAACCGAAGGATCACCGACATTGGACGTAAGCTGGAAACCTTATGTCCAAATGCAACTGTGGCCATTTTCAACGGATGCGAATGTTTGTCGTTAGGGGCGACGTCAAATAGAGGACTGTCGGTCGCGCTACCTGTACAAACGGACGGTCCTGCGTGAATGAGTTGACACGTCGGGCAATAAGGCGGTCAATTTATGGCGCTGCACAATACCGCCGGTCACTACGCCCGTCAGCAAGCGACAGTCCAGGCCCCGCTATATAAAGTACAGTGCTGCGTAGTAGTATCGAGCATAACCAAAAACAGTGAAAGTATATCACTGCAAAAAAGTGGCATTTCATCCTACGGACTCAAAAATGAAACAGATTCTGAAACAAAGAGAGAATCGTGTCAGCTGAAGTTGATTGAGCGTTGCCTCAAGGTATATCGCAGCATGACCTCGGAGAACCTTTGCGAAACGAAGGCACTTAAGGACCTCGTTCGGCCCAAGGCTGTTGACTGACAGAAAAATGAACTGTTTTGCTCCGACGATTTTTAGAACTATCAGTCTTTAAATGAAAACATGGCTAGGCAGGTCTGCGCCTTTGAAGGATGGCGGATAAACGCGAGCAAATGGATGACCAACGGTCCACACGCCGGAATAATGGCCAAGCGAGGACAACGGCGCGGTCTTCCGTTGACGGTTTTCCCTGCCATGCACCCGAGGAANAGGGAGGGGGGGGGAGTTTATAGGGGATACAATAAGTGGAGTCATGTGCAAAGCATCTTCCCAACTTACTAAAAGTACCATATGGATGCCCCGGTAAAATTTGCCTATGATGGAACAGATCCACGATGATCTATGCAGAAGCCAGTCTACTAAAGCAGAAACAGCATGGACATCCGCCAGGTACCGTTCACAGAGATGGGAACTCGCAATAAACGCATGATCGAGTATCAGCGTCGAACGGCAAAACCGAAGGATCACCGACATCGGGCGTAATCTCGAAACCTTATGACCACATGCAACTGTGGCCATTTTCAACGGATGCGAATGTTTGTCGTTAGGGGGACGCCAAATAGAGGGCAGTCGGCCGCGCTACCTGTACAAACGGACGGTCCTGCGTGAATGAGTTGACACGTCGGGCAATAAGGCGGTCGATTTATGGCTCTGCACAATACCGGCGGTCACTACGCCCGTCAGCAAGCGACAGTCCAGGTCCCGCTATAGTAAGTAAAGTGCTTCATACGAGTATCGAGCGTTACGAAAAACAGTGAAAGTATACAGTTGAATAAGGAGAACTTTTCATAAATATTTCCTTATTCTAACAACGACTAAGGGCAAGGCTTGCGCTGCAAAAAGGACATTTCATCAAACGGACTCGAAAATGAAACAGATTCTGAACAAAGAGAGAAACGTGTCAGCTGAGGTTGATTGAGCGTTGCCTCAAGGTATATCACAGCATGACCTCGGAGAACTTTTGCGAAACGAAGGCACTTAAGGACCTGGTTCGGCCCAAGGCTGTTGCCTGATAGAAAAATGAACTGTTTTGCTCCGACGATTTTTAGAACTATCAGTCTTTAAGTGAAAACATGGCTAGGCAGGTCTGCGCCTTTGAAGGATGGCGGATAAACGCGAGCAAATGGATGACCAACGGTCCAAACGCCGGAATAATGGACAAGCGAGGACAACGGCGGGGTCTTCCGTTGACCGTTTTCCCTGCCATGCACCCGAGGAACAAAGGAGCAATCAGGAAAAGAGATAACATTGTCCTGGTACCGTGCTAGACGAGCCCGGCTAAGCAGGCGCGTTCGTCCAACAGGGACCATCCGTTTCTGTCCATCGCAAAATATAATGACGTAGCCTACTGAAGCCGTTCTCATTGATGATAGTGGCACGCTAAAGTGTCCGAAGGAGGAATGCAGCGTCGTTCTGAATGGGAATAATTTGATTACAAACACATTCTGTTTGTCCTCAGCCATTCGGGCGAAGTGCCGCTGGCGAGCGACGGATGCCACTGACCCTAATCCCAAACCGGCGACCCGGAGAGACCCGGAGGACGACATTTACGAAGCGGCGCTAATCCTTACGCTGCGCAATGGCAAGGTTGCTACGCTCAACATTCACACTTCCTGACACAGCTTTGTCCGATGTGGGGATTAGGAGGTCGCTGCTGGGTAAACTTTTAGGAGTTGACGCACCTACCGCTGCGCAATCGTAGCTATAATAAGACTTTTTTGGAAAATGCAAGACGCGTCGAACTTCGTTATGGAGATGTGTAAGATAGTAGCATACGACACCTTCGTGCTTACTCAGCACGAGAAAGATGACAACCACTGAACATCCTAGAAGCAAAAGGAACGCAGGAAACCTGAAGAAGGGCTTAGGTCTAAACCTCCGCACAAAGGCAAATTGTTGAGTGGCGTGAAATGTCGACGGACGACCACATCTTGGAAAATACTTAGCTGCATGCGAGCAAACACGTAGCCGCAACCTCAACGTCGGAGATACGCTTCTAGACTCTTGTGCGCCATTAAATTTAAGGGTCGCACAATATGGGCGAATGCCCTGCGGCCGGGCCTTCAATAAAGCTATAAAGCAGCACGCCGATATCACACATCTCAGTGCTCCGCGCGCGCGCCAGGGCTTATTTACGTAAGAGGCCGTAAAAGTCACAAATTGGAAAGCCTTTCAGGCCTGGTGGACACGAGCCCCATCGTCTGAATGGGGCCGGAGGTCGTCGGGAGAAGAGTGGCGGAATTAGTTGAAGATGACCGGAACCAGGGCCACCCAAATGAGCCACGCTTGGAGCCGACCTTGCGGTTTCTAAGTGAGCTTTCCCAGGCTCACTTAGACGCGCGCCCGGGATTATGCAGAAAGCGTTAATTGCGCTCTAAAGGACGTGCCGCATGGCATCCGAAATTTCACAGGACGTATTAACGAAATTAAATTCCTACGATTGCGGGAGCAAAAACAGTACACCTGCGTGTCGATCCGCAACTTATTTCCCTTGGGGAGCCGCCGACTCCTTCGGAACGTTGCCGAACGACGAACGGAAATTGCCTGCGTTGTTTTCGCGATGGCGAAAAACAAGGGTGCCAAATGCAATTATGATAAATTTAGGCGATACGAGAGATAGCGGACGGGTCGCGGAGAATTCGACGTGCCGTCTTAGCAAACGGAAATAAGCCTATTTCCGTGAGCCCGATAGCAGGCTCACTGAGACATCCTGATGTCCTCTTCGTGCAAGAGAGGCGAACGTTTCCAGATTATTTTTAGTGACGCTTTCTCCGAAATCCAATTAGCGCCAGGATCACCGGATAAAAAGTGCATGTAGTGACTGCAAATGTGTCCATATAAACGATGGACACTTGTTCTTCTCGCGACAGTTACCGGAAGCAAAAGCCGCGCAGCTGCCACTTCACCGACCGGTCAGCTGCCTACACGAATGCGCCTTCAAGTGGCAGGCGGTCCTTCTTGACAACCGTCCGCAGAAGCGGGAACATACAAGCACATTGAGTGGGACAAGAAAAAAACGGCAAACTCAGAAGCGGTAACGTTTCTCGAGGAAACACTGCCAATGGAAAGCGTTGGACAAAGAACGTAAAGCCGGAAATAACGGG
Source organism: Aphelenchus avenae (assembly GCA_020875895.1). NCBI lineage: Eukaryota > Metazoa > Nematoda > Chromadorea > Rhabditida > Aphelenchidae > Aphelenchus > Aphelenchus avenae. The sequence continues at coordinate 537,840 of JNEY01000018.1, forward strand.
TCGTTTGGCACCTGTGAATGACCACAACTGTCCCCGTCAAACAGTGAACGAGACGCGCGTGGGCAAACAAAAAGGGCCGACACGAAATGACAGGTATCGTCGGCAGAAGTCGTCGATCGCGTCCACCCGTTTACGGCAAACAAAGCGCCCGCTAGGTCAACGAATTCAGCGGCCATTCATTAGCAGGTAGCGCGGATGAGCAGGTGGTTTTTCTTTGGTCAGGTTACGGAATGGTTTGTCGTACAAGTTGGCAACGAAAATGAATTCCTACGAAAAAAAGGAAAAAAAACCGAGCACGCAATTCCAAAGGAAAAACAGTTACGCTATAACCAACTGTCGACAAATAATGACGGCCAATCAGCGCGGATAATTACGATCTTATCTGCGAGCGATCTGTCGCGGTCGGGCTGAACGGCTGAGCATCGCATGTCATATCTGACTGAGTTCAGGTCTGTCGCACCACGAACACAAATAAGGAATGCAGTATGGGCGTTCTTTACCCGGCTTCCACGAAGTTAGAATCACAAGGAACTCTAGACGGTATGCATAGAGAGAAATAAGACAAATAACAGAGTCTTGGCTATACAAGGTAGCTTAAAATCCAAACTCTTACACCCTGGCTCTAAACAAGAACTCCAGTGGAATAAATCAAGCTAGTTGCATTGGTTGGTACTTTGACATAGTTCGGAGTGCTCCTATGGGCTCGAAATACTCCGTACCGACTCAAGTGGATTACCTGAAGATACCTTACAAGTACATCTTGTCGGCCAAGCGGTCACAAGTACACCTGTTAAGCAACACTTAACGGGCGGGAAATCCTCTCAGCAAACTCTCGGGAGGTGAACGGCTTGCGCTGACATTCAAAAACCTTCCGCGCGCTCGTGTTTGCCCTACAGTGGCAAATACTTACGCGTACTGAGACGGCAGTGCATCCGAGGTCAATCGCCGTTGGGCAAATATCGACGACACCTACGCGAAATCCGTAAACTCAGGATATAGGAAAGCTCACTGGCTTGTGATATGAGGATTAGAGAGAAAAGGGCATGAAGCGTAAATTGCGGACACAAACTGTAGAGGATAGCAAGCTAAAATTGTACGGTAGGAGCATAAAAAAGGACATTATAACATGCACGTCGCCCTATTTTTGATCGTTAATAGCTGACGAGCCTTACTTAGGCTTCAGTATTGAAAGCACAATGTCGTAGGGATCAATACATGGGTGAAGGTATAGGATTCGATACGAGTGGAAGAACTTGACGATTTGTGCTTGCGCCGCTCCAACAACAAGCTTCCTTGCCCTTTCCCATTTTTCGTGTCACTTATAATGACCCGTATACCGTTACGACGTTCTGTAGAAAGCACTGTTTTTCTACCTCTTTGCACGACTGCTATGAGCAAACAGATTGTGCAATAACTCACACTTGCCCGACGCATATCCGGCCACACCCTACCGTGCTTAGCACTGTGCCACTGTCAAAGTCGTTGTGTACATAGGGGATTGCGCAGTTACGTCCAAGGTCCGACGCGACATATGCCATATTGCGAGGATGCACGGTCGCCCTCCGAGACGTCCACCCTTTGTCCGCAAAATTAAAAGGAGGACGAGTCTCGGATTTCTTGCAGCCTCTCGCGGTCCATCATCCTAAGGCCATCTTCCGGCGCAGAAATCCATTTGGAGTGGACGCGTTAAGTTTATAATCGACTCATTATTACACCGACGCGGTGACACCAATGGGCTTTAAATGGGCTTTTAAAGGCAATGTCGGTTTGGACTGGATCAAGGTCGGACTGACCCCGCGGCGCATACCAGCTGGACGATATCCATAAACAGCATAACACGCACTGAACCATCACGTTCCTAATGGTCAAGGACGGGAAAACTTATGTGATCAGTATAATACACATTTTTACCCCGAAAATCGAAAGGTTGTGGACATTCAATAGCCGCGTTCCTCACTTCACTCGTTGGGCGCTGCGCGCTCCAAGGGCTCGCCTTGCGCAATGGGACAACTGCTAGGCGGTAAAGGACGGTCAAACGTCAAGCGACGGCGTTACTGGACCGTAAAGCCGCCAAATGTCGTTACACGGATGGCGGCCTTGTTCTTTACCGGCCTTCATTTGCATATATTTGTGTAAAATCCGCCTCGATGCATTCTGAGACATCTCGTAGCCGCATATTTCACTGAGGTCATGGCGCAAAAGTTGTAGCAACGAAAGGAACAAGCTCTACTCAGCCAAGTAATTATTTTTTCATGTACTAGGATTCGGACAGCTGTCCATTCATGCTACTCAGCAAGAAAGACGCTTTTACACGATAAAATGCCCCCTAACTGGCGCGTAGGTAGGTACGCACGTCACCGAAATTTTACGCGATGAGCGCCGGAAAACAATCTCGCTGGCGCCAAATCGCAATAAATTCACTCAAGCGTATAAGCGCTTAGTTATTTCATGACCGTTTCTGCGTATGCCTCTACGACAGAGCTGCCGCATCAACGAAGTCGTAAAACTCAATTGAGTGGACAGAACGCATAGGCCTAACGGATCGTTTGAAATGGACGGCAGAATCGCAGTTCCGCATATTCAAATTCGAGCCTTGCAAGCATTGGCAAAGTTGAGAAACTTCCAAAAGCGCACAATAATAGTTTGACCGTGGTAAAGTAGAGACCATGCCTTGCTACTATGGCAGGACGCCTCAAGAAAGTAAGGTATCCGGCGTCGACGACAGCAGGAATCGGTGACGAGCCATGAGCCCCAAACACTCAAGACGACCCGCTACTCGAAAGCATTTCCAAGCGTCAGCCCTTGTTTGGGACGGTCTGAAGAGGCCATGGACTAATGGAATAACTGACAGCCGACTGCATCGCCGCATAACCAACGACGTGCCATTGCTCCAAACGGCCAATTCCCTCTTGGGAGCGATTTATAATTTATTGGTATGAGGAATGAAACAAGGCAGCGTTTGGCAAGTGGTTCACAGGTACGCGCAGCTCCCTCGGACATTCATGTCTATGGCAGGCTGGACTTGCGTAAAATAGCGGACTGCCATCTGGACAGTCCTTGGACGAAGCAGCATACACCTAACGAGGCAACATGATTGTTTCCTTAAATTAATGGAAACTGCCATTTGATCATCTCCGCTTTTTACTGCTAAGCAGATTTTTTGTCGCGCATGTAAGCTCTTAATCTACAATTAACAAAAGCTCTTAACATAGACCTGTAAGGCCTATTATAGACATGGCTGTGCTCGTGCGCTGTGTAACGTCTAACCATTCCTCCTGGTAACTATAGTGTCACTAGACTTAATGGCTAGCTTCGTCGTATGTGACTGTAAGGCACGAACTGACCGTACATCCCAAAAACTCTGCGAGCTATCACCAACACAATTGTTGTCATGGTGACGCGTCCACACTAGTCATCTTCTCTGTCTCATTGTCGGCATTCCTCCATGACTTCTCAAATCAAAACCAAAATCCTTGTTCTGGGACCGATGCGAGTAAGTTGGCATTCGCAAAGAACCAAAAAGTGGAACAAAAAGTTTCAGAGCGGCAAGACAGCAATATCGAATTATCTGGCGGATTCGTCTGAAGTCGTTGGTAAGGAGTACCGTCCAACACAAGGTACCGACAACGTTGCATCTATTCATCTCACTTAACGATTTAGGAGTTCGGATAGTGGAGTTTGAGAGTAACGAGCTCGAGCTGGGTGGCGAAAGAATCGAAGCTGAGGTAGAGCTGTGGGACTGCAGTGGGGACCGGAAGTTCGAAAGCTGCTGGCCGGCGATTCGCCATGGCTCAAACGGTGCCATACTGGTGTGCAATCCAGAGCTGAGCCGTGGAACCGATCTACTTTTGTGGTATGGGGACCGCGAAGACGCATCAAAGCATGGAGCTTTCAGGTACAACGAGTTTGTACTGAAAACGGGTACGCACGTGGAGCACACTCTCGTGTAAGTTCGTGCCTCTCAGAGACTCGGCATTCTAGTGAAGAGATACTAACAACCGACTAGCTGTAGGCTGTTGCATCACACCAGCGAAAGGACCAACGACTCAGCGATCGCGGATTTCAAGCTGCCGCCAGAAATGAGCGGCGTGCTCTGCGTGCCGTCGAACATTGATCAAGAAGGAGAAGCTCTGAGACTCGAATTCAACAACTTTCTCTGCAGTGTGATTGCAGACGCTAAAACTCACAGCGCCATAATCATGCATATTAGAAATGACCCGAAGTCGATACAAATTAAGGTTGGAAGAATCCTCGTGAGCCACTCATTGTATAATGGTCATCGGTTCAAGAATGTAGGTACACCCGTTCTGAAATGCGCCACACAGGAAATCTTTGCCTTCCGCCGGTTCCCATTAGGCAATAACTCAAGCGACTAATAGCCGTAGCGTTCGTTCCAAGGTCGCCACGCTTGTGCCAAAAAACTGTTAACTGCAGCAGCGTGTCCTCCGACAAACGACTGCGTATATGAAAAACTCAATTGAAAACAAGGCCACTCGCAAGGACGCAATGCTTTACTTACGAACAGCAGCAGTGGACGTGGGCAACGAACTAGCATTGCCGGCAAATTTCAATCTCACACTTAGAACCGCTACCGAACTGCTGCTAGTTGCGGTCCTGTCATAAATGCACTGGGACCAGTTTATTAACTCGGGCATTTGTCGGCACGTGTGTAAGTCTTATGTTACAGGACAAGTGAAGAAAATCAACGACGATCGCGAACAGTCTGAGCCGCGCCGCTGAATGCTCGAGCGCCGGTAGCTGCTTCCAAGGCCTTCTTCCGAGCCTCCTCCTGCAGCACAGCGCGATTCCGGTAGTTGTAGCGGACGAATGTCAAGGAGCCCGGTTGGTAGTCCTCGCGAGGAACGATGGCGGCAATCGGAGTAGAGCCAGACGCATCTGCAGAGGAAAGCGAAGACGAAGACATCTGCCTTGGCTTCACTGCCTTGCCGTCCAGGCGCATGCCCTCTCCACTGAAGGCCGAGAATCCCGACTTCGCCGGTTGCACTTCGGGTGCCGGCGGCTAAATTGCATAATCTCGGTGCATTATCGAAATGACATCGTGATTCTCAAGGCTAACTTGTTTGGGCAAAGCATTACCATTTCATCGGGCTTCCGGGCCGCCGCATAATTGGGCTCCACGTATCCTTCGGGAGCATCGAACTCGACGTTCATGTCGCACTCGATGATCGTCACAGCGTTACCCGGCTTGAGGTCCATCACTTTGAACTCCAGGACTTGCTCGTTGTACTAAAGCTTACAGTTATTGGATGAAGTGCACAATCCTGCCAAAATACCTCAACCGCAATGACGTCGCCCTTCGTAAGGCATGCAAATTTACGCAGCTCCACTTCAAGCATGGCACGTGGGTTGGAGATGTTCAAGAAGTCGGTAGACATCGGCTTGAATTTGGCGTACGTCGCACTCGGTAGGCTCTGGTACTCGATCACTGCCATCTCGCCTTCGTTTATCATTAACTGCCGCATCATCTAAAGTCGCCGGTTGAAATGTGTGGAAAGCTGCCTAGACGGCCGAGGTACTTACCCAAGCTGGAAGGTAGCACTTTCCTTCCTCTGCCGAGAACTCGAGCACACCGGCATGTGTGGCACGCTGAGCGTCCACGTTCATCGATGTGATCTTGAAGAGCATGGGGTACTGGATGTTGAGACGAGTGAGGTTGTCCAGCGCCGAATTTGGAAGAAGAATCTGAAGGTTCATCGCTTACAATGCCGCGAGGACATGCCTACCTTTCCTCCGAAATTCAGTTCCTTGATCTTCTTGCTATCACCTGCTGGGTAGAAAGGCGCTGAGTAGCAACGGAGACGGACGTCAAAATCACGGGCGGCCATGCGCATGAAAGGGTTGCCCATACCGAGCGGATTACCGAATCCGAACATATCTGCAGCTTTCTGGTAAATTAAGGTTTAGATGTCGACACTAGCCAGTCTTTGCAAATGATGACAAGAAGGTTCAGGCTGCGCTCGAGAAGAAATTTTTGGCGGAGCGTACCGAATGAAATTCAAGCTCAAATGAGTGAATCTACGACGTGTGCATAAAGCTACAAAAACAGTGTCTAAAATTATTGCCAACTACCTATGTGCTTTTAGAGAACGATTAAATCATGAAAGCATGAAACATATGGCAACCCATGCAGTAATTTGTCCGAATGTTTATTTGCAAGTTCGTTGTCACAAACAAAAAAAGTACAAACATGTCAGAGGAATCAACAAACTGGGAAGAACACAAAACATTCAGGTAGAAGTATACAAACAGTACAAGTTTACATTTGACTGAAATCTTTGAACGGAATTGCGGGCGGTTTTCGGTAGTCACGTGAAGGCGACGGGGGCTTTGCTTGCTTGCGAATCGCCGCGTCCACCACCCATCCCTCGGGAATCGCCCCTGACGGCGTAATCTGCGTGTATGGCCTGGCTGTCATCGCATAGGGCAACGTTGAGTGTCCGATAGTAGCCGACGTGGAAGGGGTCGTCGATGGGGATCCGTAAGATGCAACAGTAGGGGGCAGGGTCAGCAGTGCTTGCGGCGGAGTCAAGGTGCTCGTGCCTGTTTGCATGATGGGGTTGTAAAAGCCGGTTCCCTGGCTCTCGCGTTGTACTACCTAAAAAGCATAAGGTTGTGTGGCGAATCAACTACCGTGTTCAAGAGCCTTTTCATGCTTTCATCAATAGCGCTGCACCAGAAAATTTTGTTGCACAATGCGCTTTTGTTCCCACCAAAGGGGAGTCGTGCCTACCTGAAAGACCATTGGAAGAAAGGTAGGATCCTTCTGCGCCATTGCGAACACGGCAGTCATGAACTCCGCTTGTGAAACCTTGCGCAGAGCCTCGTTGAGCTGCGTATCCAAGTCGACCATCGGCAGCATCGGCTCTGGTTGCAGTGGCTGCCGCGCTACAGAAGAGCGCAGCTCTTGAAGCTGCTGTAGCACGCCCTTCTCCCACTGCACGAACTTCTCGACGTATTCTCGATACGAGTCCTTGCCCTTCAAATGCTCGTTCTCCTTCTTCCACGCCTCGAACTCCGCCTTGTGCTTAGCGTAGTTCCTTTCGACCGTCGCGATCACCTGTCCCTTACGATTGTCTCCCATGCTGCCTAAGCACGATAATCTACTGAGTGCGGTGCTTCGTAGTTACGAGGTACGTAGAGGACTTGGAACTTATGAAGCCAAACGCTAAGCACTGGTCAAACATTGAGTTTACTTCAATTGATAACGACAGAGTGGGTCCATGTCAAACGAACAACAGGCAACAACGACAGCTTAAAGGCATCGCATGGGTAGAAAGAATGGCGTAACCGTGAAAGAGACTCGTGGATTGTCATGAGAAAAAGGCAACCAGGAAAAGAATTGTGTATCAAGCAAAACCAAGCGGTAACAGCGAGAGATATGGCACTGTTGCCAGTGAAAAGAAACGATGTGGGCAAGTAAAAATGACAACCTTAAAATGGGCGTAGTAAGGTAAGAATAAGAACATGGTTATGCTAGATGTGCCGGTATGCCTTTCTGTATGAAGCGCATAGAATTAGACAACGACGGGAACAGGTTTAGAGACGTGGTTATTGGTCTCGCAGTGATCGAAGTCAATATCGGCTTCCGGTTCGTACTCGTCCTCGTCGTCCGTCGCAGTGCCGACCGCGTCCGTGCCGTAGTAGCGGTCGCCAAAGTTGCCAATCCCCGGCACTACGTGGAAGTTCTCGTTCAAGTGTGAATCCACCGCAGTCGTCAGCAGCTTAACCTTGGGGAACCTGAACGGACGCGATTGTTGGCTGGTGCCCTTGGCGTAGTTGCTTACGCATATGCCAACGAGTGAACGCCAGTTTCGGCCATCAAGAGGGAGAGCAGAATGATGTTTTCCTCGCTAACGTCGTGATCGAGGAGAATGCGGATGGCCATCATTGCTGCTGCGCCTAGAATATCTTATATGCTGCCAAGTTTTAACTGATGTGCGTACCTGTCGCCACGGTCGCATCCATCAGCAGGATTTTGTACTGGTTGATGTTCTTAGGAAGGCGAAGGTAGTAGAGTTCCGGCTCCATAGTCTTATCGTTGGTCTGGATCAGGATCTTGCCCATTTTGCAGTCCTTGACGACGGCTCGCAGAGAGTTCTCAAGTGTTTCGCCTGCCCGCATAATGGCGACGCCGCATATCTTTGAGCACTTACGCCTGCCGTTGTACCTAACGTTTCAACATTCTGTAAATTTTAAGGCCAGTTTCATACTTTTGTCCATTCGGCATGTCGACTTCGACGTCCTCGTACGGCACGAAGTTCATGGCGCTTTCGATGAGAATGCGCATGAGCCGCTCCGAGTAGAAAATGAACTCGTCTCGAGACGTCTCCGCATTCCGGATAAAGGTGTGCAGGCCGCGAATTTGCGGTGTTTCCGGTATAATGTGCAACGACTCCGGAAGGGGCAGCGGACGTTGCGCAGCTTCGATGAGCTCTTGCCGTTGCTGAGCACAGTTGGCAGCGTCATAGCCTACAAAATCGTTCACTACTGGCTAAATCTGAAAAGGGTACAAACCTCGTTCAGCGAGTTGGTTCTTCACCTGACGCACGATGAGGTCGATGGCGATTTGGTTTTCTCCGCCACGTGGCACGATGATATCAGCGAGCTTCATTCCCGGTGCGATGAACGAGTCGAACGCAGGCTTGACGAACTTTAAGTACTGCTCCAGCACGCCTGCGATGTCGCGACCACGCTCAGAAATGTCCCGGTCAAGGCGCCGAGCCAGCCGCATGTCCGAATCAGTATCGACGAACACCTCAAAACGCGAAAGTTCTAGCAATTCCCTAGGCACCTGTTGGCAGTTACCTTCATGTCCATGAGCTCAAGGATTGGCGGGTAGTGGAACGCGAGAATACCCTTAAAGACAATGCCTTACGCGTGAAACACAAGGCAACAACCTCGAATATCAGCACGTCGGCGCCATACATCACTTTGGGGTTCTTGTCGCGACTGTGCGTGGTGAAGTCGTACACCTAGACAAAGTTTTTGCAACACTGAACACTGAAGCAGTCTTGAAAGTTTTAACACTGGAAGAAGCAAACGTACCGGGACTTCCACCGACTTGCCCTCGCGCAACCGACGCAGTGTGTCGTGCAGAAGCTCAAAGTCGAACGCGTCCGGATGGTCAAAGTTATATTCCTGCTTGGCCGCCAGCTCGTGCTGTTCTTCGTTAAGCACCTAAAACTACGAGTAGTCATGTGCACTCGAATGTTCTTATGCCTCTAGCTAAGACCAATGATTCACACACCTTGTAGAACGAGTCCATCGACAAGACCGTCACCCAGGGCATTTCAAGAAGTTCGATGATCCGCTTGGCGACCGTAGTCTTGCCCGATGCTGAGCCACCACAAATGCCGATCACGTACGGCTGCTTCAGGCGCTTGCCGGTACGGTCGTACCATGGAGGACGTCCCTTCGTGTAAATTTTCTAGATCGCACAGTACAGCAGAGTTGGATAAGAACGACATCTTTCGACTATGACTATGCTGAGTACTACGCAGAAAAGCTAGGTATGTTACGTACCCGTCCGGAATCGGTCGTCATAAGGTGGTCCTCGGTGCGACTTCCGGAAATGGTGCGATTTCGCCGAGCTGCCGCTCTCGCGGAGCTCTCCGGAGGCGGAGAAGCACAGCCGTTCGACCCGCCGGAATATTGGCTTAGATCTTCATTCACGGACGATCCGGACGATGAAGCGGCTTTGATCAGCGGGTTCGCGATATGCACGTGGCGTGTGACCGACGTCCCGTTTCCCGGCATTCTCTCGACTGCCTTCAACAAACACTTTTATACCATACCGGGAAAGGGACGCGAGTGCGGCTACGTCACCGCACGCAGCGCACGCACTTTTATCGTGGCATTGCGTTTTGCCGAACAGCAACAAACTAAGTTTGACAAACAGAGCGCATAGACACGAACAACATAGTTAGTGGGATGATTTCCGGATGTGCACCGGAAATACCGATTTCGACCAACATTCTTGCTCAGAATGAACAACACTTCGAAAACAGAAACGAAGCAGCGAACGCTTGAGGCGTACATACTTTAAGTTCGCCGCTAGAAAGTCCTTACTGGCGAAACGCAAAAATCTTAGTCGTGGACCACGTGCCGTATAGTGTTGCGTAAAGGCGGTACGTAAAAAGGCGAGGAAGTTCCTAGCCTTATCAGGTGGCCAAACATGCTCTAAGAGTGCAAGACAGACAATAATAGGCCCGCCAGTCAACATCCATGCTGTCTATTAGGAAAAGTCCCAAAACTTCGACTCATTACCTAACTTGTTTTTGGTTAAACGATTGCCCAGAAAATAAATCCATTACGACCCTCCAATGCAAACAACGTGAAAACGTCTTGGAGCACACTAAAATAGCATTTAGAATTCGAATCCGGGAACTGAATACAGCCTTCCCATAGAAATTTCTTGCATCGTCAATCAGGTCTTCGAAAGACAATTGTCGAAGAACAAGGACGTTGAATGCTATACCAGAAAGAACAGAAGCCATAGTGTAGGGCTTGAGTTAGCATGTGCTTCGTACTATGGCAGACTTTGAAAGTGATAGAAGCGCTTTACTCGGACACCAATCTTACACCATGCATGCGAGTATACTGTTGCGACTGTGAAGCACTAACCTTTAACAATAATTAGTTAAACAAATAAAATGAGCATTAGTTAAACAAATAAAATGAGCACGAAACCCCGAAGTGTCTCTAACGACCACCGTTAACCGAATCGTCGTTGGCAAAGAGTGGCGTCTTGGAAGGCAGCCCACCGGCTGGAGCCGAATTCTTGGCCAAGCTAAATCGACTTTAGTACTCTCATCACGACTAATTTACGTTACCTGTAGAGTGCCTGCTGGGTGAAGGTTGCCAACAGAAGGAACAGAACGCAGAACTGGAAGATGATGTACATGGACAGGTTCTGCAGAAGAACGATGACCACGATAAGATTCAGGGGCACCCTGAAAGGAGCGTTCACATAGGCACTCAGTGTACCTCCTTACCTGAAGAAGTTCATCGTTGTCGAACGTGTCTGCTCGGGAACGTATTTTCCGCGCAGGTAACCCATAGCTGGCCAGAAAATGCCAACGCACATTTCGAAGACGATGAACGAGACGAATATGACCGTAACATCGTGAGGCAGGAAAATGGGCGTCGCCAAACAGCATGCTGAGCAGAGAAGCACGACTCTAAAGAAACTTGCGTAATTAAACGCAAAGAGGTAAGGCAGATGGTAACAGCCTATTCTTCTAATTTGCGCTTGCTATCGCTTACCGCATAAACGATTCTGGCCTGAAGTGGCGGACGAGGACTTTAAAAATGGACGAGCCCATCATAACGGCAATCATGAAAGATGCAAAAATGTATCTAAAGTCAATAGGTTTACAATTAGTAGTGCTTATCCCCGCACCCATGTGGGATTCCTTCTCCGTTTGGCATTGCCGCGGACAGAGCGGGCGTCCACTCCAGGACAAAGGTGTACATCGCTCCTTCGAAAAGACTTTGGATCAGGCCAAGGTACAAGACAGTGGTGTCTAAAAGGTTACCTTGATGCACACTCGGCTGGCATGACTTACTGTCCCGAATTGTTTCGTAGGCATCGACGAACGACTGGTGCACGGCCGCCTTAGAGTCTCCGTAATTCTCGGGCCATGTGAAGATCAGGATCACGGCCATCGCAACCAGGACGACCATTGCAACGTCGAAGGGTGCCCTGTACACATATCATGACCAATTTGGCCTACGCATCGCGCGTATTCTTACACGTATCCGAACGTATCAGCGGCCACCTGTGCGACGAGGCCAGAGGTAATGGCCACTAGCGAGTTTCCGAACGTAGCATGCGAGAAGATTGTCGAGAGCATGCTGTCGCCGAATCCACGCTAAAGAAGGGTTTCACCAGGAAGCACTTCCATAATTACCTTATTGTGCTCATAGACAAGCCACGACTCGAAGGCACTGAAGAGGATCGAAGTGGCGATACCGCCGAGCAGACGGCCCAGAAGGAGCACGTAGAAGTTGCCGAAGTGCTTCGTGATGCACGCACCGATGTAGAGCACCGCATAGAGGAAGCAGTTGGTCTTTCGACCGCTGAGAGGACATTCGTTTTTGCCGTACAGCCCCACACACTAATGCAACTTACTATTTATCAGCGATGGAGCCGACGAACGTGCCGAAGAGCAGGCTCGAACCGAAGCCAGCGATGAAAAGCAGCTCGATTTCGTGCTTGGACATGTTGTATGAGTCCTACATGCGTATTCACTTACATAGACTACGTATACTCTGCGTACTTACATAGAGAGCGTACACATGCGGGCCCTGAAGCCAGTCTCCAGCTAAAATATGGCGCTAGTAAGCACACCATGCACGCCGATGAAACCTACCGACAGCCAAGAGGTAGACGGTGAGGTAGCTGCGTTGGAAACTGTTGAACTGGGGATCGTCAAGGTGCTCGACGGCACTCTTAGTGTAAAGATAGACAAGTGTACATAATGCGGCAAGGACGTAGAGACCCGTGGAGAAAATCATGAAGCACGCTGCGCTGTAAGTATTTACATTATTAGGTGCAACGAGAACGAATTTACGACAACGCTTAAGCCGCGCGGGAAAGAACACGGAAGGTTAAAATGCGCAATATCGTTTGCCCATGGCATAGTCGATTGAATAGCTTCGATCAATCTAACTCTCTAACTCAAAGCGGACCCACTATTTGTGTTCCACCATACACGTGGTTATAATGCACGAGGTGGATTTAATTATTCCGTGGATACGCGTGGGAGCTTAATCGTCGAGTCGATTGCGCGTTCAGTGTGCAAAACTAACTAAGAGGACAACACGGAACTGGTAATGCCCAAAAAAAGGATTCACTGAAAACGTGGTGAATGAAGCTTGTAGAAACTAAGCATGCGCATCTTAAAGCTGATATTGGTTTCAGTTGATCACCCACCCGAGGAACGAAGGATGTTGGCCATGACGTCCACTATTGGTACAGCTGCCCTTGCAACAGCAAGCTACCTAGATCCCGTCAAGGCGCTGCATAGATTTGATCAAAGAAGTTAGGTGGCAATTAAGAATGGATGCCCTAACGGCTCCATTCTGCTTGCCGACTGACCGCCAGATTTGGCTGTGCATTGAGTCCCCCAGAGTGCTTTGTTTTCACTTTCGGGCCGCATGCGCGAAAACAGGTTGTTCGATTGCGGACTTTTGTCACATGTGCATAAGGATGGATAAGCACTATTACCTGCTTCAACGTGTATCCGTACAACACAAGGGTATAGGGTATGTTCAGTTTCAGGGAGGGCTGTTTTCGAGTCTGCGAACTTTATGCAGAAATGTGCATTAGGAAATGGGATGGCATGCTAGGAACGCAAAACAGAATTACCTAGTCTCAGAACTCGGGGCTTGGCGATTCAGCCAGCAGCGACAGGAACAGGCTGAGTTCGAAGCGGTAGTGGTAAGCAGAAATTAAGATGTGCTAGAAAGATAACTAGCCAGCGCAAGCGCACCCAGCTTTCCACGTAGCACTAGAGCAACAAAGAAGGGACTCTTGCTCATCGTGTCAGATGGAGAGGCTTTCTAGACATGTTGTGGAAGACGCCCGTTGACTCATACAGGCATCCGTTGCCAAGCGTCGTTAAGCGACATAAAATAGAAGCAGATAGTCCGGGTACCTAGATGCTTTGAAGCAATACGGTTATCGAAGCTTCCTAGCAGATGATCGATGCGCACTTGCAGCAGGCTATGAGTGTGTGTTTTGTTGGAAAGCCACTCGCCCGTGCGGTAAACGAGGCAAAACTTTTTCTAGCGTCTGTACAGTCTAGTTGGAGAAAGTCATTTGTTCGCTTATTTATTTTATTGAGGCGGTAGAAAAACAACTCGAAAGTACAACAGGTTTCATAATTGCGTACTGATCTCTTAATATGGCAACTGAGGAACAGGTGGGAAACTGTCAGGGAAGGGAATGTTCAAGCCCCGGCACAGAAGTGCTTCCTAGCTATACAACGGAGGTGTTGACTCTGAATTCTGGATTCGGTATGGAACACTTCTGTGCAACGAGAACTCTGTGTCGACCCTTTAAACACGTCAACAGAACTACAAATTGAGAGGGGAGGATGTCCCAACAGTTAGGAGACAATCGGAAACTAAACCGCAAATTGCACCCGTAGAAATCGAATCTGGAGCCGGTGTCTACGCCGACGACTTGGCATGTACCGGCTCACGGATGTACTTCACACCGGGCAGGGACAGTACCGACTCAGTGTCCGGCAGAGTGAAGATCGCTTCACCAAAGCAGCCGAGGAAGGGATGCCGCATAGCGTCCAGCGCCGGTATTCGCTTGTGCCCTTCGTACTGAAAATAACTGCTTTGTTACGTACATAGACAGACCATAGCATCATCTAAGCGGCTGAAAGTACTACGTACCTGCAGGAATTTGCCGAGCAGCTCTGCTCGTTGCGCGTCGATCCGAGGCGGCGACAACAGCGTCTTCGCCTTGAACTTCTTAAAGGTGTTCGTTTTGAATCCGGGCAATGAGCAGATGGTCGGATGGTCATGCGAGTTCGGGGTTCCCAGGGTTTGGAAGATGAGGTTGAGCTGTTCGTTCGTCGACTGCCCTGTGAACATGGCCTGATGGGTGAGCATCTCGTAGAAAATGCAACCGACGCCCCACATATCGATGTATGTGGAATAGTCGGTGGAACCTAAAACAGCGTAGTCAGCGGATTGGCTGGACACGCGATGGCAGGTCTTCGTGCCAGGTGTACTTACCGAGCAGGACGTCGGGTGGCCGGTACCAGAGCGTGACGACTTCGTTCGAATACGTCTTCGTTGGCACCGACTGTGCTCTAGCGAGCCCGAAGTCGGCAAGCTTCAGCTCCCCTGATCGATTGATGAGGAGATTCTGCGGCTTTAGATCGCGGTGCAGAATGCGCCTCTTGTGGCAATAGGCGAGACCTCGCAGCAGCTGCGCCAAGAAGAGACGAACGTTGGTAAGGCTGATCATCCCTTCCAGCTCCTCCATGTACTCCCGGAGGTCGTGCTCCATAAACTCGAACACCAGGGTTAGGACACGTTCCGCGTAAATGATATCGTGGAGCGTGCTAAAAAGGTGAATAGTACAGTGATTTGCTCAACGTATGCTAGCAGGGCATAGTGCCACAAGTACTTACACGACATTAGCGTGTTTGAGGTTTCTCAGTAGAGATACCTCCCGTATGGCGGTACACGGCGCACCTTCCTCGTGCTCGAGACGAATCTCCTAGACGTTCCGTTATAGACGAGACAAAAACGACGGCTACCTTTAGGGCGACGCTCTTTCCAGTAAGAAGGCTCTTGCCGAGGTAGACGGTGGCGTAGGTCCCTTCGCCAAGATCGAAGATTTTCTTGTACGTTTCCAACTTTCCGAAACCGATTTCGCTCTAAATCAATTCGTCGGTCATTGCGTAGGAAAATAGTTGGATACGAGCCTTACAATGACCAATACTGAGCTCATTGTCCTGTTCGCACAAATGCGGCTAATTTTAGCGTGTGCAACAATGCGTCTTTAGGATCACTTGAGACAAATTGGCTGTAATTTACTCCAGGACGCACTAGCCGATGACTGATGACACCTTACCAGCGAAGCGCGACGGCTTTTCCGAGTAAGCGGATTATCCAGTGTGGGCGTACGGTTGAGCTTGTCAACAACATTCTGCGGTAGGCGGATGTCGGCCGGCAGCGACAGTCGCTTCTGGATGTCTTGCTAAAAACTAGCGCATTGACAAACACAGACACAAGCAAATTTTGGTCCGCTAATCCCAGCTCGTTAGGGGTCGGAGCCCGTGAATGGAAAGATGCTTGCGAGGTCGCTATGGGAACAGCGTAGTGAAGGCAGCTGGAGACTCCGAGAACTCTTCGCGTACTTACTTCGCTCCAGCGGCGATTGTTCGGCTTTTGTCGCATCTTCACATTGGGCACGTAGCGTTCCTCGCTACCAGCCGGGTAACATGATGAAGAAGACATCTGATCGCTGGTGCATGGCGACACCTCCAGGCTTTCGCCGTCCGAGCCGAGTGCGCTTGTCTCGTGCACAACAGCTGAAAGGAACGTCGTTTGCAAACTTCACACTGTAGGTCCAATAATTTTCCGAGTCCCTCTGCACACTCATGGCACCACCTTACGCCAAGGCCTTTTTCGCACAAGACATCACACGGCAACTTCGATTCATACTAGTTATTCTTGGCTGTAACAATTACAAGTCCTTTCTTACGCTGTATGCAATGTTTTCCACTTACACAGCGAGACGGAAGGACGCATGACTCGGATGCCGGGGTTGCGTCTTTTCTTGGAGAGAAATAGCTGTAGCCACGAAGAAAAGGAGGAATTAAGGGGCAGACCGCGACGATTAAGACGCTTCTTGGAGCTCGTGGAGGTGTGTAGCGACCGAGTGGCCTGCTCCTCCTCGTCGTCCTCGTAGATATCGTCCTCCGCGACCTTCCGCTGCGACAGGGACATCATGTCCAGTTGTATTTCGTCTTCTTCCAGGACTTCACAGAAGTCATGGAATGTAACCGACTTCGTCATCTCCGACATTTCGTACGACTTGAGGTTAAAGTTTGACTAGAAGAATGTTCGGCACCCGTATGGCAGAAATCCTCGGCAATAGAAGCAGAAGGAAAATTTAGTAAAGACGGCGGCGTATGCTTTCGATAACGGCGCCCGAGGTTCGCGCGATAAAGCGGCGCTTCGTCGACGCGTTCCCTGAGGTGACAGGGCCAATTATGCAATTAGCGCGCTGAAGAAAGCGCTTCGCGCAAGCACAACTCGGCCGCTTCGTTCCAGTTGAGGTTCCGTCGCATTTGCTAAGAATGGTAGCTTAATGGTGTCTTCATCGTAACGCGAGCGTTGGGCAAAATGGGACAAACGAACGATGCTAAGCGTATTTCTAGACCTCATAACGACAGGAATCAATTTATGTGGCTGTTCTTGAAGTGGCGGGACACCACGTTTTTGGTAGGGGACTCTCCGAATGCGACGCTAACAAGAACGCTGTTTATTCCCATTGGGAGAACGGAAAATGGAAAAATTTCGATGAGCCTAAGGGAGAATCAGAGCTCGAGGGCGCCGGAAACGAGGCAGCAAAAATACAAGCTGGAAGCAACACCCGCGAGGGGCACGCCCGACTGGCAGCACAGGCTTAGGAAAGATTCAGTGCCGCAGCGGTGACCATGCACCCGCCTCTTTCAACGAATAAGGACCGCGTGGCAGCGGAAAGCGCCGGAGGAAGTGTGAGAGGCCACCGCCGCCGCTGCCTCCTCATTCCCATTCTCGCCCGCACCGCTCGCGGTCTCATTTAGGACCTTCTTTGCGCCGCGGCTATGACATGGAGCGTCCGTGGAGAGATCTGTCAAAGCCGGACGGCCGGCGACATCGCGTGGCATGTGTACAACCGGCATCGGTCCGCGCTGCGCGGCCAGTAGTTGCGGGCTAACTGGCACCACGATCCGCTGGCAGAGTTATAGCGGCGCAAGCACTCGTCCTCGACGCCATCATGACATGTCTCCCTGGCACTGCATAAAATACGCGGTAGAAGTTTTACATATGCCACATTGGAGTAATCTGACATGGTGATAAAAGACGCGGACATGGAGTGAGGAAAAACGGTTGGTCGAAATTAATTCCAAAATTTCGGCTAACAAAAACGCCAGTACGGGAAGTAATGACTTATTCACTACGTTTGGTAGCGCAGGAACGCAACAGCAGGCGGTTGGAGCGCTACGCAGCGTGAGCGCGGCTCCAGCGAACTTCGTTTGACCCTTTCGCACATTTCTTCCTCGAATTTTCATCCACCGATGTCACCTCTCAAAGCGCCGCCTGAGGGAGAGACCGGTCGTGTGCTCTACCGCGCACATTACGCACACACCATTTTGCAGAGACCGCAAATTGCTTTGGACATCGCAGGATGCGACACTATGGAGACCAATATGCGCTAGTACAACCTGAGCGGAATAAGCAACTTTAGGGAAACGGGAAGATTGTCAAGGACAATTAGGGCCCTCACCGACGAGATAATTCCTAGTTGCGTCAAGCATTACAGGGAAGTGCAGCAACGTAGCGCCGTGTGAAGAGTTGTACCAAAACCGTTCGTTCAGCAGGTCAAAACTAGAGCATTTGCATTGGGAAACAACGCGGACACGTGCGGCGGAGAGTACGGATCGGTTTCACGTATCCGATCCGACACGAGTAAGTTCGATTAGGCGGCGACTGGACGAATGGGAAACCTCCGCGGGAGACGAATTCTGTGCTGATACTAGCGAGGTCGTTATGAGTGCTCGCACGGCGCACTTTGATGAGCGAAGAGGCATATGTGGTTCCACTTTTTCCGCGTAAAAGTGAGGTTGGGTGAGGTCGTTGCGCGGGAATTAGCATTAACCGGCCACCACCGTCGATGTGCTGACCTCGATTACGACTACAGGCGAGTTCACTACCTATATTCAACTCGTGATCGCGCTAATATGTTGTGCCCAGACCCACTCGTTCGAAACACACACATTATTTACTCTATAAGACAAGTTGTCATAGCTAAAACAACGCGCTTCCAGACGTTAGCATCGGGGTCTCCTTCGCAAAACGCCCAAAACCCATTATCCTCTCGCGAAACGAATGCCACTCGAAAAAAGCTAGCGGTATGAAGTTATTGCTCACTGATAATGGGATTAAAAACTTGTTTCTGTATCGTCGAACAGCGTCGTAAAGACACTCAAGTGTCCTCGATACTATGACCCAATGTCACCGATTGAGCCGATAGTTTTCTTCCCTCGTCAACCCCTGTAAACAAGTAAAACGGACGGTGCAGTAGCGTAGTCTTATGTTCCTGCATTCAGCAAGTTAGCAAACGCGCTCCACCATCCTGCTTCTTAAATAACTGAGACACTCAACAAACGCGTCCAAATGCCGCGCAAATACGTTCCGTGATTGATTGTCCCTTTTTGGCTGCCTGAACCATCGGCAAAGAATCGCAAATTTCCGAATAAATCCCTGCAAGACGTTCGCTAATCCTTGCAATTTGCGCAACATGTATGTCTGTTTCCTCCAATACTGCATTCTCGCTCAGCACACTTTTTGAGTAGAGTGACCGTTCTCATCGGTTCGTTACCTGAAGACGAGTGATGGTTGCCGAAAAAGCGCGATGCATGCCAGCTGTTGATGCGCGCTTTGTTGCGCTTGTCGTACTGACGGTTCTTTGGGCGCATGAGAATCTGGGGCTCCATGCCTGGGACCTAGAACATTTACGTCGCGCTCGATTGTTCCGAGACGCACTCACGTTGACCATCTCAGCGCCGTTGATAGCAGTTGTGGAGCAGGGTCGCGTCAGCTGCGCACAGCTTCGATACTGATACTCCTTGTTGAGCCAAACCATGCGGCTTGGGTCGTAGTTCGCCTGCGCATTGGGGTACACGCTGCTCGCGTAGGAGGTAGTTGACCCGGTACGGGTGCTGCCATGCCGGTACGGTTGTGGTTGCGTGGTGACCGTGGTCCCATTGGTGCACTCTTCGATGATAACTGGAAAGTGCAAGGGTCAGTCGCAAAACGGGTATTGGTAGGATTACCTCCATCCGCGGCAACTCGTTCAGCCAAGTGGTTCATCGAGTCGGACAGGCTCCACGAGCGGCTCGACGGCAGTGATGGCACAAAGTGCCTGGTTCCCGCTCCGAAGCGGTACGATGGTGGGGCTCCGTAGCCGTTGGAAGCGAATGACGAGGGCAGCTCCTCGCCGGTCGTCGAGTAGCACGGCACCTCCGACGGCGGCTCCGGGAGGTTACCCGTGATTTTCGTGACGCGAACGTTGCTGCTACCGTTGGACGTTCCGTTGCTGCATCCGCCGCCAACTCGGAAAGCCTGACTGAGGCGCTTCTTCCACTTTTTCATTGTGCAACTTTGGCAGACTTCCTAAATATATGACGTCAGGATTGCTGAACGCTTCGTCCTGAAAGACAGAGCGCTGACACGGTCAGGACGAACTGTTGCGTTGCGATAAGACTGACGCGCTTAAGAGAGTTAGGGTTAAGAATCAAAGGGTAGGGGAGAAAAAAACAATGCTACTTGATGACTTGGCTGAGAACCAACTTCGCTGAGAACCGACTTCAACTATGTACTCTACGACGTAATACTCGCCGCTGGTTCAAAACAGCGTGTCACCTTCTATCGCGCGGCACACCCTACGAATCCGGATTTCGCCCCACAGTCAATCATTTTTCTCACGTGCATTTCGCTGTTTAAGTTTCTTTTCTGTTCGGCGCTCGCTCGCGGCGTAAGAAATATCGATGTCCTCCTCGTTGTTCTTAACCGTTAAGTCCACGCAGCACTGACGACCGGAGAGCGTGATGGGAACCGGTGAGTCAGTGCGGTGACCTCCCGGGGCGTGATATCGATCGATTGCGCCATGTGCAGGTTGATAACCTAATTTTCGATGACAAAGTGCTATTCACCGCTAGCGGAATCGATCTCTCCCTATGAAGCACCCGTGAAATCAATCATCATTCTCGAGCCCGCGGGTCAAGAGCCTCAACAAAAGCACACGCTGCGTACAGACCAACGCCGAAGCTTTCACAATAAAGACACCTAAGGGCTTCAGAGGATTGGCGTCACAAACCAGACGAGCCAGCACGGATAAAAACACACAAGGCACATCACGTTGGTGGTCAAACCGTAATGACGCGAAGCGGTCACGATAGGCACTTAGAAAACCGGATCGCCTAATGTGGGACAGTCGGCACAGAGAGTGTAAGGCGGTGGTTGAGGAAGAAGGTTAAACCGCAATCGTACCGACGTTGCAAGAGAGACGTAGACTAACCAAGGTGACTTTTCATGGGTTAACTTTGATTTGTGAAGTTTCGGCCAATATCATTGAGTAGCCATCGATTCAAGCTTGCTAAGCCATATGCATAAGTGTTACGTTTTCCAAACATAAACGTTCACTCAAAAAGCTGATTATGGGTGGGTCTACTTAGCCGGCTTATCTTATCCGAAAGTGCCGTATATTCTCGAAAAATCAAAGGAAATTATGAAGAGCCTTTCATAGATTATTAAGTTCGAAATAACCGCTATGAACTCCGTTAAGTCCATTATGATTAACGTGTGTGAAGTGGACGAACGACGGGAGAGCCCGTGAATGCGACCGGAGCGACTGGGACCATCGCGGCTGTGGGCCACTTAAGCAGAGCATACAAGCGAAAGGGAAAATGATCGGCGACCCATGACGACGCCCTTCGCCTGCAAGGGGCAGCGGTTTGCAACAAACACAAACAAAGAGCGATAAAAGGCCCGCATGAGAGTGCATTGTCGCTCCGAGTTGGCGAGCAATAGCTCTATTGCTGTCCCACTAGACGACGGCCACAATACGTTACACTTACGAGTCTGTTCATGATAAAAACGTCAAACGAGCGGATGGAGCGTCAGTAATACAGATCCGAAATATTGCTGGTACCACAAACTGAGCGGACGCGTGCGTGAGGAGGCATACAACACAAGATTTCCTAACAGCAAATGCTGCAATAGGAAGTCGTCACTATTAACACATGATTGTTTTCCTCATGTGTGCTGCGGTAGTCTCATGCTGGCGCGTGGGACGCATTTCGGATGTGAAAGACGTGAACCAAAACTTCAGTAAGCTACCTGCACTATTGTGATGCAAGGGTACATGATTGATCAATGGAGGAAGATGCCTCCACGTTACGCAAAGAGTGGACCATGCGTAATATCGCTAAGTGTACTGAGTATGCGTTGTGCTAGCGCTAGGATCCGGATAAATGGATACCCGGGGAAGTAGAAGCATTCTTTGTGGAAGCCGACGTCTCATGCAAAGGAAACATGTCATTTGCAGGCCGAATGAATTTCGCCTGCAGAATATTTGCATCTCTCGAGAAACTGGCTCGTAGGAGAAGAAGATTCTTTCAGCGCCCAGCGGGAAACATCCATTCTTACGAATCCATCCTTAAGCGAGGAGCACTCCACTCACGAATCGCCCATTCACCGCGTGTCTTCATTAAGACGGTGGACCTTGCGAAATGGGAGAAGGAGAAGAACAACTTGTACGCACGCACGGAACCCAGTTGCGGTGGACGGAGTGGGTTGCAGGTTTCGCGGTCTCCGCACTGGCAATTTGAAGCGCTGCTGCCATTCAGTTGGCGGATGAATCCATTTGGGAGAGATAAAGATGCACGTAAGAAAGCACTTTCTTTCCATAAATCCTTCTTGTGAATTCCGCGCTTCGTTATGCGAAAGGACTTCATCTCTGCAAAGCATTTTGCATCGCAAGCGGCATACCGTGGACAAAATCCAAGAGAGCAGCAGCAAACGGATCATGCCTTCGAAATAAATTTGCTAGACAAATCAAATGAAAAAGGTGGAGTGTCCCAGTCGTAAGGTTTTTGACCCAATCAGAATATACCCGAGCGTGACACTACCCAGTTAACCGAACTGATAAGCAACGGGTACAAAGAGCTGGAGCATTGCTTCTAACTTTGTTCATGCCATGATGATACGCCATAAACCTGATTACGTATGATGATCGCTATAAACAAAAGCGCTGGTATAACCGCCAAAAGTTTTGCGCGCTCCCCAACAATGAGAAAGGGCATCTCGAATTATTAACTAGGTAAGATAGAATTAAGATAAAACTTATTGTACGGCAACAGGGAATACCTAATTAAGTTTTCAGGAAAGTGCATGCAGCATACCGTGCTTCGGGCAAGCATGTATGCAGTCATACGTACCAAGCGGTATCGCATGCAACGCATGCATGCGTGTACTCATGCACACTAAGCGGTGTTGCATGCTATAGGTATAGGATGCAGAGAAATTGCATCACACGCTGGACATAGTACATTACCAGAATTAAAAAAGCGCTTGCGTGACCGGTACAAAGATTCGAACTGGTGTCATATCCCCCACAGTGCGAGAGGTATGCTCGGACAGATAACTACGATATAATTTTAACAAACCTTATCAAATGGCACACCGTTGTTTAGGAAAATACGTCATGTTCTGAGCATGCATGCGTGTGCAGTCATGTGCACCAAGCGGCACCGCATGCAGTGGCCTGCTGGAATTCCACGCACACAAAGAATCATATACTGGTTATAAACAGGAAATGCATGCAGCGTGCACTCATACGTTCTAAGCACTACCGAACGCAGAAGATCCGATCTGCAGGTTAAAGAAATTCTTTTCGTTCCGGATCCGGGTATATTAAGCCCGATATAAAAGTGCATGCTTCAAATCCTGCTGTAGGCAATTCGCATGCTTGCAGTCATGCGTACTAAGCCTGTTATCATCAGGTGGAACGGGGAAATGTGGGTTCATGGCCTGCTTGAATTCTAAGCTGTTAGAAATCACTTGGGTCCGGTCAATCAGAGTAAATAGTCGTGGTGGTCTTGTAGGCCTCAATTAGCGTCGATGCGTGCGCGTTCGCGCACGACGGCAAAGGTGTCCACTAGTCAACTGCACTTGTACGAACATCATGCGGATCAAGTCATCCCATTCAGTTCATTCGGCTCATTTATTCTTGGCAAGCGCAACAGAAACAAAGTAAACGATCTATTTCAAAGTCTATGCGGAGGGCGTCGGCAGCGCCAGTTCGCCGAAGGCCCATTCTTTGCT
>JNEY01000018.1:564338-577749 GCA_020875895.1 Aphelenchus avenae
TTCGTTTAGCAAGTGTCCGACTTGACTGCTGTGCTGCGTCCTGGATTTCTGCTGGCCTTCCACGCAGTTGCCAGTGACACCAACGACTGGATCGCCACGTCGGTTGCGCCCATCGATCCAACTGTAAGCACTACATTCTAATTCCTAAACTAACGCTCTTTTCCAGGATCCATCCGTGGAAGAGAAAGAGGTAAACCTCGAGGTTTTCGAACAAAGCTTCAACAGCAACTCGCGTCAGTCCTCCAAGGATCCGTACTCACTGAGGAGCGAGATGGACTCTCTGATCTTCCTGCTACAGATCTTCCAGCAGAATCGCTCTGCACACATCCCACTCTCCACGTATGACTTCGGCTTAGCCGGCTGTGATTAAGAAGCAAGGATTTAGTCTGCACAGCAAGATCAGCAACTCCGGCAATGAGGAGCTCTACCGCTACGTGGGCTCCAGCAGCCTCAAGAGGCGTCAGTTCGTGGAGCGTCGCAGCTACATCTTCCACATCACCGACAACGACATCGTGTTCCTGCAGCAACCCGAGGTGTACACAACGGTGTGCCTTCTCGCCAACTTCCTCATGCACCATGGGGGCGTGACTGCCTCGAGCACGCTGTTCGCCTTCTTCAACAGTTCCACGGCTGTGCCGGCGGTGATCCGCGACCCGATCAATAGTGGCACCGAAACCGAGCGTACGTTCAAGTGGCGCATGTGCTTGTTTGACGATTGTGCTGTGTTATAGGTCGTCGCAAGTTCATGGAGTTCCTCAACCGCCATCCGTTCGTGTTTTCGCCTTTCCCCTCGCAGTACACCGTGTCTGTCCGCCGTGCCTTGCCATACTTCGACTACAATTCATTCATGAAGAAGGTACGCTGTCATGCTGTTAACGTCGTAACCAGTCAGCCCAATTAAAGAACTTCCCTGTCAACAATACCGCCAGCCTTATGCGTAGTCACTCCGTCAGCGGTAGCTTCACCACCACGCCGACTCCTTTGAGCGCCTTCAGCTCTTTCGACCGTGAGCCTATTAGCAACTTCGGATACGGAAACACAGCGCCGTCTTACCCGCCAGTGTTTGGTAAGAATCACATATTCGTAAAGTTTTCATAGCCCGCCTTCAGATGATCTCCCGGTGACTCCGAATCCGACGCGCATTCCTCCATCGTCTCCGTGGTCAGCCGAACTGGGCAGTTTTTTCCAGGAACCACCCTACTCCAAGGTGCTGCCCATGCAGAATGCTCAGCCCATAATGGGCGGCAACGGCAACATGATGTCGGGCCGTCTCGACGGCATGCTGAACGGAGCAGGCTTCGAGCCTATGCGTCGTCTAGGGTATGCTGGTAACAGCCCACCGCTTACGGCTATGCGCCGCACCGCCGAAATGGCTACGCAGACTTCAGAATCGAATGATATGGCAAGGGTACGTATTCGTAATGTAATGCATCGATGTAGTGACCCTCCGTTCGAATACACTTTGACGAAATCTCACGGAGGAAGCGAGAAACAAAAAAAGTTCATTATTTGCTAATTTTAGGACGTCGATAAGGTGGAGCGTGCTGTTGGCCCAGAAGTCCATTGTACCTGCCGTTGTCAGTGCAATGCCAGCTTTGCCAACGAGAACTCCATGGGCAAGTGGAACGGCATTCCGCCGCAGCAGACCGCCATCGGCAGCGAGCAAAAGGCTCGTCGCGAGTCGCCACCGCACAACCCGTTCTTCACCGGATTCCCGCCGCTTCTTCCGCAGATCTCATCGTCGTCGTCGCCGGACGGTAGTGCCAACGGCACTCCGGAAAGCGACCACCCACAGCAGAGCATTCAGCAGCCGCAGCTGGCCAACGGACAGGCCGAACGCGCTTTCGACCCTTTCGGTCAAGTCTACCCCTTTGAGCTTAAACTCACCTCACTCCGCCTTTGAAGTCGATTTACGTACGGGTATTCACATGACTCTACTTTCCACTTCCTTCATAATACTTACTGAATAGTGCAGCATGGAGTACAAAGTTGGTGGACCATAGATCCACCACGCATTCTTCGCATGCCAGGCTGCATTCTTCGGTCCCTCCTGATGCAATCTTCGCTCTCAGTCATAGTCTAGTACGCTCACTGCCCCGCACCCGGTTAAAACTCCATCATTGTAGCATTTACATCGAGTGTGATGCATCCGACTGTCAAAAGCAATGCTATACATGCCCACGAAGAGTTCTCTTCCAGCCCATTTCTAGTTGTGTTTTCCGTAGTGCCATTGTTCTCCCTTATTACCCCATCCCCCAGAATGTATATAAAAACCGTTTTTTGAAAATGTCCATTTGATTTTTTACCGCTACGTCAAACAATCCCACTTAATGTCGACGAACGCCCATTTCTCTTGTGCTTTGAGCTACTCCCACACTGCCATGAATCCCACTTCTCCTAAAAGCTGGTGATCCACTTGCATCCTATTCTAGCAGCCTTCACCCTACACTCTCAAGGCATTAGTGCTCTGATTCCCATCACATTCCTCTATGGTTCAGTTATCCGGGTCCTCCTCGTCTGATATCATTTTTCCGTCGTTCACTTTTGTACGCCCAGTCCACTCTGATTTCGAGCCGCTCTGTCGCAAATTCGGAGAAACAAACTGCACATTGGTCAGAGCCTAGTTTAAACAACATGCGATTAAGTGGTCTCTTCGATTACCCGTCCACATCTGATTTGTCTGTGCTGCTTTCCGCCCCTTGTCTAGTGATCGTAGTCCACCTTGGTCCCCTAGCCAGCCCTGTTCAGGTTCTGCCTCGAGCCATGAGTCTTTCAGGCGAACAGCTCTTACACGGTCATAATTTACGTT
This sequence comes from Aphelenchus avenae, assembly GCA_020875895.1. NCBI lineage: Eukaryota > Metazoa > Nematoda > Chromadorea > Rhabditida > Aphelenchidae > Aphelenchus > Aphelenchus avenae. The sequence continues at coordinate 567,148 of JNEY01000018.1, forward strand.
TCTCATATTACAAGACGGTTATCTCGCTTCAGTGCTATGTCACGCGCCGTTCATCCGCTGTTCTTCCTTATTGGTTTCTTAGATGCCTGTAAGTGTCACATGTGATACTTTTGCCTTGTTCCATTCTATTCACATAACCTACAAGTCAGGAATTATTATGGTGTTATGCAAAGACGTAGACTGCCTGCGGACAGGGTGCGGAAATCAAATGCATCCTTTCGACAATGCACATACGCATGCAGTCTGCTCTATCGTTTTCTCGCATGTTGCTAGCATTTTGTATTTCTTGCCATAAGTATCACTTTACAGCATCGACGACTGCTTATTCTACTCACTTACCCGTTAATATGGTGGACACACGAAACCCTTGTGCGCTCACTGTTCGGGTTCTCTATCGTTTAGTTACCATGAGTTGTGCATAAACATTTATTTTATCGTAATACTGGAAGCCACGAACTAACCCTAGTCTAGGATCGAGTCCCAGTAGTGAACGCTAAGCTTGTTCCGGGTTCAAGGCTCATGGCCCAGGCCCGGCTTAACAAAAGGCCCGGTGGGTCCCGGCCGGGCGTTCGGGTCTACCGGACCGCGCCGGGTCTTGGTTTTGAGGCCCGTTGCCCAGGGTTGATCTCGCTCCATCTATGAGTATCGTAGGCGCTTAACGAAACCAAATACGTAAGCGATAAAGGAGGTATATCTCTGAACAGCTTCTTCTGGTAGCAGGAATTAGATGTTGGCGTAGAGACATTTGGAAGGCAGGCACACGCTGTTTCCAAGCTATACAGAAAACGCTATCAAGCTTTAGCACAGAAAACGAGAACTGGAAAACGAGATGTTAAGCAAGGAAGATGCTTAACTGGATGCATGCGCATGCGGTACCGCGTGGTACTCATGGCTGCACACGCGCGTGCTCATAGCATACATTATGCACGCATGGTGCGAGGACTTTCCTAAAAAGGGCGTTTTTACTGGCTGAAAAAGTTTTAACGAACAGTTTATTTGTTCTTACGTATGCGATACGGCTTAGTACGCATACATGCGTGTTACCACGCATATGCATGTACGCATGCATGTGCTGTACTGCTTGGTTCGGATGAATGTGCAAAGCATGGAGTTTCCTAGAACCTAGAAACTGGCGTCAAAGTTACTGGTTGGAAAGTTTGAGGAAACAGCTATCGTATTATAATCCGAGAAGTCTTCTTCAGTGGTGTTACATGAAACTTTTGGCACACCTGACGATCGCTTTAGTTTATAGGGATAGTGATGCTTTTTTGACTTTCGAGAATGCATGTTTAGGAAGGTCTTTGCATATCAGATACTGGCGAACCGTACAAGGAGAACGAGATTCTCAAGACCCATTTATGCCGAGACCTTTCGCCCAACTCGATGTTAGCACAGGTCCTGTCGGTTTCTTCAACTGCGCTCACATGGCGCGCAAGATCTCGGACGAGTTTCAGGCAAATGGTAGGCCGCTGTCGTCTGCACTGCATAGGATCCCCTTACAGAGGGCTACACAACGAAAAGGTACCTTGAAATTTATCCGACGATTGTTGACGATTCCCCACTTGTCAACGATCGAATGCACGATCTGATAGCTTTGCCGTCATGTAGCTCATCGTATTCCATGTGTCTCTTAAGCTCCCTCCCTCCCACCTTTGGTCCCCCCTTACCTATAATTTTGCGGCGGCCTTCGGCCGCCGCAATCATAAGGGTCCCCCTTTGCTACTTTTCGGACCCTCCGAAATCCCCCCCCCCTCTGCCCCAAGGGTCGCTACGCCACTGTTTGCTGCTGACAGTGATTCATCAACGGTTCTCAACTCGACCGATGATCACAGGTTTGTACATGCCTGCGGTCATTCGTATCAAGCGGTATCGCATTCAGACACATTCATGAGTGCGCTTACGTGTGCTAAGTGGAATCGCATGCTAGTGCACGAACATGTATCCGGCATGCGTGCAATATTCGCGTATCTAGCGTTTCCTGAAGCAGGAATGCACAGCGTCGTTTCAGCATTAGCGGAATGCTTTTCGGTCCCAGCGTTTGGCAGACATCGGTTGCATCCGACACTGCGTCCGCTACTAGCACAACCATTACGCCTAAGAGGCGTGGCTCCATCACTGAGAACTACGACTTCAAGGAGTTCCTGAAGCGCAGTAGCCGCCTTGTTGACGACCACTAAACTAACAAGAACCGTGACGCATCATCAATTAACTACGCATATTTTTGGGGTTCATTACTATTGCTCATTGTACAGAAGTATCGTTCGAGCATATCGAGACCAGTAAAAAAGGAGCAGGCATTTTGCCTAAACGCGATAACCGTGTCAAGATCTCTCGATTGGCAACTCTTGATTGACGGGATTTATACTCTGTCCGTCCGGTGACTTTTGACTGACCTAGCCTAGCGAATTTGAATACTAATTCTACTGTGCGATCTTTCATACTGAACACCTTCACTATAACCTAAAGTGCTGGGCTACCGGCCAAAAGCTTTGAACTGGCGAGGTACAATGAGAGAGGACTTGTCGACTAAGAAGCATGACATAATTCGGATAAACTCCTTCATGTCCGGAGGCTTTGGATTGCCGCCGGTGAGCTCCTTCTCGCCGTGCATAATCTAGTTGACGTACTGCTCATGGACATTGGCCTTGAACGATGCGTTGCAGTTCACGACGACAGGCGCCTACCAAGCCGCATAGAGCCGTGCGTGCATTTGAACTGAGTGCTAAAGATGACTGAAATGGCGGGCTTATTTATTCAATGCCTCCTCCCCCGTCTGGAAGGTGGGCTTATTTTATAAGGGATGCAGTACGCGATCGACCTCGTCGCAGACAGAACGAACACTCTGCATGGTCTGTACATTCGAAGATCCAGCGTAGCAAGTTAGCAAGTAGTTAGTTAGCTGCAAGGCCGTTGTGGCTCTACTTGACATAGAATAAGCCGTCAGTTAGTTAAGAAACATATTGTCGTTTGCCGCTAGAAATCGTAGCAGCAAGGTTCAGGGTAACGTCAGGATTTTTGCCGCCATACATTTGATTGTGTCTCATGTGGGACTTGATCCGGAACTTTGCTTTGAGTGGTGAAAACTGGAGCGAATTATCCGTCCGCTGCGACAAAACAGCGAACTGAACTTGGGGAGCCGCTGAGTGCTTTAGGAGCTTTCGCTGAGATAAGCCTCTAAGGCCTTTGACTGTTGATCAGAAGGCACTGCGTGGAAGCGAACGGCGGAAAAGGATTATCGGCGTCTCGTCGCGCAGGCTGTCATACGGTACCGGGCGAAGCCGACGGCACTTCGCGACCAGTTGACGCCTGGTGCGGATTGTTTGGAGTATGTGCGCACGTCAGTTGAAAAGGAACTGAGCGGGTGTCGAAGGCGGAGTGGGAGCAGCCCCGCCGGATTGCGCTGCCAGACGGCTGCCCTCGGCCATGTGCCAGTCTTGGCGGCAATTGGTTGCGTCCGTGGCGACCGTCCGTGCGCCGCCCATTTTTCGTCGGGCGCCTCCTGACTGATGCGCCGCGCAAGAACCCTAAACGGCGGATCAGTGAGGCACTGACTGCATCCGTTTGAAGAATCTGAGTCAAACGGAAGTTCCTTGTCCGTTCTTGACCTGCCGGACTTGCTGACTATGGCGTTGCTGCCCTTCTCCGTCGAGTACATCCTTAGCTGTCCCACTAACAAAAGCGCATCGCTGGATTCGTGGGCATTAGCTCTGGCTGCAAGGAAGTCCGTCAACCACGCTCCGCACAGTCGTAAGGATTCCTCAGCGCCAAACAACTGCACAAGTGCTTCGTCCTCCCTTATGCTTTCCGCTTTGCGCAGTAATACTTCCAACATTGGCGCCGATGGCATTGAGCGCTCTGGAAGCGCTGAACCAAAGTCCCACTACGAGTGCCCTGAATGCGGGAAAGTCTTCACAGCACACTACAACCTTACACGGCATATGCCAGTTCATACCGGTGCGCGACCATTTGTCTGCAAGGTATGTGTTCAGTGCGTCGAATTCTTCAATCCACAAAAATCGTCAAGTCGGATAGAAAAGATAAATTAGTAGCGAGTTCAGTCCAAGTGAATGGCCACGGACTTAAGTTCCGGCCGTAGGCCAGGCTTTGATGTGCTGGGGATCCAGTGATAATCGCAAAAAAACTTCTCGGAAATCTGTCTTGAGGCGTAAGTGATCTTTCGCCTTGTCCGCAAGGCATTCTTAACTTCGTCACGCAATCTTAAGCGTACTTGAAAGTTTTAGATATGTTCCAAGGCGTTTCGACAAGCTTCAACTTTATGTCGGCACAAGATCATTCACACCGAGGAGAAGCCACACATGGTAAGAGATTCGTGATAGAATAGCGGTGCAACCTAAAAATGAAGAATGCACCATCCTCCCACTTGATTTGGAACCCTACTCTGAATTCAGCTTCCCCGCCAGAAATGCAGCGTTCTTCCCACTCAAACGTAGGAGTTCCCCTAACATTTGATATCCCCCTCCCCTTAGGTGTCATTTTGATGCGCACTGCCTCCCGCATTTGGGTGAGGAATACTTTCTTAGATAAGGTTTATCGTGGAAGTTTGCATTTCTTTCGCGCAAGTAGTCAATGTTTAGTCGTCCCAATACTGTCCTCGTTATAGAAACCTTCGGATCGTGAATCATTTTGTTCGAGCAGCTTTAGCATTTCTACTATACAAAGCTGCGCGTACTCTGGTTAACCGCATGAACATGCCCAATCCGTTTTTCACTCCCTCTTCGTCCTATAGCTGGCATTCTAATGGCATCCCTAGCCAGAAACTAGGCCAGTTTTTTTCACGAGCAGCCAAGCCTAATCATAACTTCTACGCGTGGCTTTTGACGCGTGTCCGATGAGTGCGCCCCATATTGCTTTCCTGTTTCTGCTTGATGGTACGTGGTCCTCTACTCACAATTTTAGTGCAAAGTGTGCGGCAAGTGCTTCAACAGATCATCCACTTTGAATACGCACATGCGGATTCACTCCGGTACGTTTTCCGCACAACTTAGCTAGACGCCTAATTCCCGTTCTTCCCTGTATTACATTTGACGTAAGCACTCTGACAGAACCCAGACGAACCTGGAGTTGTTATGAATGTCATGTCTGTCCTACGTTTAAAGCACGCATGTGCTGCTTCTTGGACCCGTAATCCGCGATTCCTTTGCGGGTAGCAGAGCAGTGGGCGAGGCTTATGTTTCCGGTTGAACGTCCAACTCGCAAGTGCCGACTTAGCCGCAACGTACCTTTTTAGAAGCAGCATTAGCATGACAAACCCATGCAGTACGCAAACATTATTCAATCTTTCGTCTCATTTAGGTTTCAAGCCGTTCGTTTGCGAGTACTGCGGCAAAGGCTTTCATCAGAACGGCAACTACAAGAACCACAAGCTGACTCACAGTGGCGAGAAACGGCACAAGTGCCCAGTATGCCATAAGGCCTTCCACCACTCCTACAATCTGGCGTTCCACATGCACACGCACAACGCGACGAAGCCTTACATATGCCAGATCTGTGCCAAGGGATTCTGCCGCAATTTTGACCTGAAGAAGCATCTGCGGAAAATCCACCGATTAGATGACTCGTATTCGTCGGCCGGCTCGAGCGCTAGCGCCACATCGTTTCAAGAAATTGCAGATCAATCTTAGAGCGTACAAATCCGATGTACTTTTAATAAGAATGATGTCGTTGCAGTATTAAAGCGCTGATCCAAAGTATAGCCTAAGGAACTGATGAAGCAGACGAAGCATATCACGCTGTGATATTCAACTTTTGGTAAATTATTTTGTGCGGTCTATCTCATTAGCGTTGAATGTCACACCGCTTACTACCTGCGGTTTATGTTCCAAAGTGGAACTAATTGTCTAAAAGCTTTCATAAGGCAATCTTACACGATGAAAAATGGCTTGGAGATTGAAAGTGCCCATTCTTCTACACTAAGTAAACAAACCGTAAGGACGCTGGAGGGCAACCGGCAGAAAACGCCTTTGGTTGGCCTTTTTATTTCTTGTTTTATGTAATGGGCCGTTTCACGGGCAAGCAGGCAACGGCATGAACGGGCATGAAAAAGGTTATTTTTAGTGGGCGCATTCAATGGAGTGTAGCCTGTAAGCGACACTTTGGCGCCTCACTTCCGTTGGCAGTGGTGCGGCGCATCGCATCCCACCTCCGAAGATTGTTGTAGCACTGCCCAGTATTTCTCCTCATTTCCCTTAAAGTCACTGCGTTGGTACGCCAAGCTCTAATCGACACATGTGTGGAGGATAGGAGTGTTTTGCTAGGTGATAAGTTGCACAAGTGCAAACCTAGTTGATAGCAAACACAAGGCCTCTAGTAACAGCTGCTTTGCGCAATATTCTTTACTAAGCTGGACTTCTATATACGCTGGACACAACACTATAAACGACAAAAGTAAATGCGGAACAAAAGGGAAACTTGAACGACGTAAAGTGGTAGACGTAGGAGAGATGAACGACGAGGAACGACTTGGAGAGGAAGCACACAGCAGAGCACCCAGCACCAGACTACTGCGTCCGACTGCGGACGACAACAACCCGATTTTAGGGCAGACGGTTTTTGTATCGTAGCGAAGACGTTCGCTTCGAAATGCGCATATGCACGGCGAGGGAAAATGGACCCATGCTGGACGCAGAGGATTTTACCCCAAAGGACGTCCAGCGCGCTAAGCGTTGGAAAAAGAATTGCCTAGGGCGAGACTCGAACCAGCGATCGCTGGACTATGAGGCCTGCGGCGCTATCCACTAAGCCACATGTTTACGTGTCAGTGGACGCGAACGAGGCGACTATGATCTGTCGCCAACAATCCTCGCGCCCCCTCAGAGCTCGACCCGGAGCTCGAACCCTGAGACGTTGAGGCTCATCGAGTCGGTGCTGCTTACAATCGCTGGACGCCGCAACCAGCAGCTTGGCTGATGTGCAATTGGCGACGACTGCGCATGAAGTTGCCGGTCTACGATGATGGTCTCCACAAAGGGGAAAGATAGTTAACATTTACGAAATGAGGAACTAGAGGAAGATGATGCGCGACGACAATTTTGTGACGACGGCTTCCTTGTTCTGGTCTACAGCGTCAAATGACGTCGACTGCCACCCCCGCCTCGCTTGATCGGCGCGCCCCGTGCCGAGTTTGGCCAAGTGGCGACATCGCTTGGCGGTGAACTCGCATCTTAAGGAGCGGGTTGTCTGAACCAATGAGGTTAGGTTTTGCAAAGCACAGTAACGACATGATGATGCCATAATTGCTGACTTGCAACTGTCTTTCAAAGACCCTCCCTAGTTGCAGGCGAGGCTCCACAGTTGATGGAGGCACTTGCCCAAGTCCAACCGGAAATAAGGGTCGCTTGAGGCCAAGTACATGCAATGTAGCACCGATGAACAGATGCTTACCTAATGAGGTTGGCGAAGCAGGACCAGGTACGCGCAAAGTCGTGCTTGTGGTGTCACAGCAATCGTTGATGAACGACTAAACTAAAAGAGCGCCTTTCGGCATTTGCTTGTGTGCTGAGCGGTACTTACCGTTTCAGTTGCGTCCGTGATGAACGACGACGATGAGCAGATGACCGAAGCTGAACGAAGTGGCAGCTAAACAAACACGTCAACTTGTATTTGCCATGCGAAGGAGTTTCACTAAGGCTCGCTTACTTGCCGAATCGGCGATGTGAGAACTGAGGAGCATCGCATGGCTAAACCTCCCTGGACGTGCCGCTTGGTTGAAGCTAAAGGCATGCTGGAGTGTAAGGCGACGTTCGCTTGACTTACAGCTCGTTAGCGCGGTGCCTGGCACTGCCCGACGCTTGACGAATGTAGACCTACTAAAGCACGACAATCAAGTATGGTAATAACTTTGGACAACTAACCTTCGTCAATTCGACGAGGATAGTGACGAAGATGGAAGAGGTCCGGATCTGCGTCGACAGACATGTTGACCCTATCGTCCGGATGCGTCCAGCGACCTCGGAACTAAAACGACACAATAAGTAACTGTGAAAGAACGAAAAGCCAACTAACTAAGTTGGGAAACTAGTGTAACAAACAAGAACAAAGCTTCTTTTTAAGCGACTTAAAAGAAATTGCTATCGGGACCACTACGCTCGTTTTGGGCAGGGTCGTCGGACAGCTTAACGGTTGCGATGCCTACGTAGGCAACGACGGGTGGACTTGGAATGTTTTTGCATGCTGGACGTACTTGTCTAGAAGCATGGCTAACTAGTGCAACCTTACTTGGTGCGGGTACAGTGCGGTTGCGACTGCGCAAGACGATATGAGCTGGCTTGAGGGTGGGATGCTTGTCAAAGCACTTTGGTGCTATGTGACCCCTTCTGTTGCAAAATGAACAAACAGCGCTTTTAACCGCGACTATTTGAGCCGTGGTACCTAACGACTGACAAACGACAGCACTTGGCGGATCACTTGCCGCAACGTGTAATAAACTCTGAGGGGAAATTCGATCCCAGCATTGTTCAGCTACGTGGCCATGACGACTACAAAAAGAACAGGTACGGTTTTGAACTGCGGAATTTTTAGGACCCGGAGAACAAACTGAATTTGCGGTAGGACCCACTTGCCTAACCAGCTTACGGACAGGACCATCATGACCTTTATGCAGAGTGCGAGTGTTAGAAGCAGTGTATTTGCAACACCTAGCAAGAGACTTATTTGCGCTGGACGCACCTTGTCTTGGTGCGGACATCTGAGCAGCGGGCTCTTGACTTGAAGAAGCACCGGAGCTCTTTATGCTTGCTTGGGCGGAGTATTCCTGAAAGCGAGTTGTACTTTTAGCGCATTGTGCGCTTGACCTACTCGTTAATGGAAACGACGTGACCGAAACAGACGCTGACGAAGCTGAGCTTGTTTTGCTTGCCTGACGAGGGCATGCCTGTAACTGCTGTTCCGGTTTAGCGGCACTTGCGCTGGACGCAACAGTCCTTGTAGAACGATCAGCTGAGGATGCTGTGCTGCGCAGGGCATGCTTCGACTGCTTGCCGGACGCCTGAACAGGTGTGGTTACCGTTGCAATGGCAGTCACAGGCTTACCATGATTTGCATGACGATCGGTGTCCTGCTTGGCCAGCCGGGCTTCCATTTCCAAAACGCGATGAACACACTGCGTATGATCCTGAAAACCATCGGCACTAGTTGTCTGACAAGATGTGGACGTTACAGAATGAACGGTGCCAGTGGCAACAGAAACCGTTGGTTTCGTACCTCTTTTCGGAAGAGCCTCGCGGAGATCCTTGATCGTCTTGGCGAACAGGTCAACGCGGGTCAGCTCGTTCTGCAGCTCGACGTCCTTGTACCTGAGTTGCAGCTGCAGGTCGTCGACGCGGCGGTTGCACTCCGAATGATCCTGCAAAACCGCTCGACTAGTAGTCTGACTAGCGGTGCTTGTGAGCAAGCTGGGATTACTAACAGCATTAGGTATTGACTTGGCCGTACCTTGATTCCGAACTTCCTGACGGAGTTTTTCGATGACGCTGGACGCGATTTGTGCACGCGTTAACTCTTCTTCCAGCTTGTCACTAAGGTGTTCGGCATGCTGCCTGAGCTGTTCGTGTACCTGCAAAGGAACGACATTATTCGACGGTGCATGCACATTATTGTCAGCAACAAAAGGTTCCTGTACCATGTTTGCTATTGTTCCAATTATGGCTGCTTCAAAAACACGGTCAAGCATAATTTTGGACTTAATTTTGTCGTCGGAAACGATGACAGCTACTTGTGCTTTAAGCGCTTCTAGTGTTGGAACGAGAGCTGTCCATACCTGTTCCGGTGTCGGTGCTCGACGTACGCCGTGGACGCATCTAGCGTCGACTTGGGTGTGGTGATTTGGCCGGTTGGCATCTGTGCTGGACGTCGACATGTTTGGTCGCGCCGAGATCTGCAGAACCGCCTAGAATGAAACGTTAAGCACTGAATATGTATGACCGCGAAAAACAATAATTCACGCGCGTATAGACACAAGCTTCGAGGGAATGTCTCGATCTGAGCCGAAAAGCGGACAGGATTTCCAGCAAAAGTGCGGATAGCTAGGCCGAATGAGACTGCCGCCTTATGTTCAATAACTACCGATTTTTCAGAGAAAAAGTATCCTCAATCGGGTGTTCAAGGAGATAATTCAACCTCAAAATTCGTGGAAACTTAGAGCCTCTAAGGAAATCAGCTTTTCAAGAATGTGCGCGCAACTGTGGCTCAGTTGTCAAGTAGCAGATTACGCCGGCCAGAGCTACCCATGTGGGGGATAGTTTGCGTTTGCTAGGTGATAAGTGCAAGAATGCAACTTAGGTTATAGCGAACACAAGGCCTCTAGTAACAGCTGCTTTGCGCAATATTCTTTACTAAGCTGGACTTCTATATACGCTGGACACAACACTATAAACGACAAAAGTAAATGCGGAACAAAAGGGAAACTTGAACGACGTAAAGTGGTAGACGTAGGAGAGATGAACGACGAGGAACGACTTGGAGAGGAAGCACACAGCAGAGCACCCAGCACCAGACTACTGCGTCCGACTGCGGACGACAACAACCCGATTTTAGGGCAGACGGTTTTTGTATCGTAGCGAAGACGTTCGCTTCGAAATGCGCATA